>OX457031.1:50973102-51197102 GCA_949752745.1 Protula sp. h YS-2021 | reverse complement strand
TTATTGGCGAATACGAATTGCTTTTGCGCGCGTTTTCTGTTTTCTTTCTTATTGGTTAAGAATAGCGTTGGCATCCAGACATTTGAGTCAGAAGCGTTTGAGCTGGCGACATTTGGGCTGGCGACATTTGGGCTGGAGACATTTGGGCTGGAGACATTTGGGCTGGAGACATTTGGGGCCAGGTCGGAAAGTGTGACATTAGGGCCACTTCAAAAATTACTCAAAGGTCGGATAAATAATCTGGTGCGAATTTTGTGTAATTTTGGTTTCAATGAAGCGGGTGAACTCTGCCATAAAATCCGGAGAATGACAGCTGAATGACATTGAAGGGATTTCCGTGGAAATCGCGTGATACAGGGGTGTGATCTTCTGTATGTTGCTACGGTGTTGACGCATAATGACCTTAAAAGAGTTTTAGAGCTGGCTAAATGAAGGGGGTGTTCTTCCTTCGTGCTCTGTCAGTAAGTTAAACAACAATAACAGGAAAAATATAAAATTACAAAAGTCATTGGCCCAGTTCATTGGCTGAGAACAATTTAAGGAGTTAAGAACCATCTAACCCAAATGTCACACTTTCTACTTTGGTCGAAATGTTTCTGGCCCAAATGTCTCGGATCTAAATGTCTCTGTTCCAAATGTCATCAGGTCATTTTGCTTTACAAGGGAATTAATCATTTACTCTCTCTCTCTCTCTCTCTCTCTCCCTCTCTCTATCTCTCTCTCTCTCTCTCTCTCTCTCTCTCTCTCTCTCTCTCTCTCTCTCTCTCTCTCTGTTAGACAGGAAATAAAACATTCACTGCAATTTCAACTACGTACCTTTTTGATTAAACAATAATCCGTATGATTATTTTTCTACACTGATTTTTCTGCACTATTTATATATTTCTGAACAAAAAATGATCACAACATTCTGACTATGTTTGCGTGAACTTCATTTTGTGAATATTCGGTCAACTTAACATTTTTTGCTCAAAACTGAATTCAGTCCAGCGTGGTGTTTCAGTTAAGATATCCCTGTTAATACCATAATAGCGAGTGACAGCTGCTTTATTGCAAGTGACAATGCAGTGACAACTCCATGTGTTGTTGTATACATAGGATTCTACACCCACTCTATATATAGCCGCACATGCGCTACAGCAATGTGTGGCCTCTCTTCCCATCACTGACTTGTTTAACATAACCACGCCCACAGACTCCGCCCCCCTTTCTTTATCGTATTTTCCTACTCAAAATGAGCAAAGCTGTGTGCATTTGTATGCCGTGTATGCGCAGAATATCGACAGGGAAATTGCTTGCAAGGAGTGCTTTATGATGCAGTCAAACAATCAGGAAGAAAATAAATTGATATTTAAATGCTAAAATAGACATTTCCCCGAGTTAATTTCTATTTCGGCACAGGTGTTTGCAGGAGCAGGATGTATTTTTTTTCACGAATCACTACCGGAACGGATATTTGCACAAAAACAAAACAAGTCACGTAACTTTGTTTTTACTTGCTTAGAACTTTGCGTACTTAAAGGCTAAGAGCAAAAGAGGACCGCGGCAACTGTGGCTGTCGTGATGATCTTGCCAAGGTGTGCCCTCTTTCACTGTGTCCTATCGCTGTCTTCAGTGTTTGATAGTTATCAGTATTGTTTATTCGTTGTTTTTTCTTTTATATTCTCTTGATTTTGCATATGTTGGCTTCGTCAGGCATTTCTTTTTTTTATTACATATTTCAAACTGTCTCCGTGGCAGCAAAGCTGGCCTTGTTTATCTTTTTTGTGACGTATGCATGGTCATTCGTTTACCTGGATATCTTAACCCCCCTGTACAGAATATAGCCTAATTCGACGATGAATGGAATTTGTTTTCTGAATGATGATTGACTGGTAAAAATATCATCTAGATTTATACAAAGCGTGTCATGACTGAGTTTGTGTGATATATCATCAAAAAACATTGCTTTTTAAAACTCGTCCAGCACTTGTGAATGAAATGAAAACAATGAGCTGTAGTACTTGTAACAAAATGGTTAGTGGTTGGGGACGGGGGGGGGGGGGTAGGGGGTTGGTGGAGGGTGGTGGTGGCCGGTGAATGGAAAAAGCTTTAATTTTGTGACAGTCCATGATGCTGGGCAGTGTATTCCCAGAGAATTCACTCGCCATTTTATGTTGTTGATTTCGCGGACCACTTTTTTCTTCAGTAGACCATGTTTCCCAAATTGTTGATTATTTAAGGCTTTGGTGGGCCATGTTTCTCAGTTCGAATGTTTCTCAGTTCGCTGCACTCATTGGATAACAGCCAGGTTGTAACCTTCATCAGCTACTCCGCCAGTTCAGTATAAACTTATGATCCTTTATTTCATTTCTTGAAACGCCTACGAAAGACATATATGACGTCATGGGGGTAATATGACTTGGATGATATTTGAGCAAAACAGCTCGGATGCATCCAGGGTTTTACATGTAAAGTTTATGCGCAGTGCTTTCAAAAGTGCTTTCAAATCGTCCCATATTAGGTGTAATTAAGGAATTTTTGAATATTTCTTATAATTGGTAATTCGAAGTCGCTATATAGAATTTCAATGCCCTGTTTATTTTGCACGCTAGCGCATTCGAAAGCCAAGTATAGTGTTCAGAATATACACGTGCGTAATCAAGATGCAGTCGTCCTTTTCAGACCCAGACGTATTGGAATTCAGAAGTTTACAGGAAGGTTTTAAAAAAAATATAGGGCTATGCCGTGAATAGTTTTATGACCTTTTTTAACACGAGACCACAGACCTTCAATACTAAGAATAGATAGCTATAATGTGATAATGAAATTTTATATGTTGTAGTCTTTGCCAGTGCAAAGATGTGAAGAAGAGGCCTTATTAGTTTCCTTCGATGCCCGACACCAGTCGCCTTTTCGCTTTATTGCACTTAGGTTTGACTGGGCCAAAAAAAAGTAAATACCGGAAGTTATTGAATGTCACGTTTCAGTGCTGTGTTTGTCTTTGCTGAGCTCATTCTGCCCCAGTTACCTACATGTTCTGTGGATGAGTGGGAGGGTGGGGGGGGGGGGGGGCGCAGTTGGTGGTACATTGTTGGAGAAGGTGGCAGCTGTTGGTGGTATGTCATTGGTTGAGGCGGCAGCTGTTGATTGTACTTTATTGGTGGAAGTGGCAGCTGTTGGTGGTACATTGTTGGAGGAGATGGCAGTTGGTGCTACGTTATTGGTGGAGGTTGAAGCTGTTGATTGTACGTTGTTGGTGGAAGTGGCAGCTGTTGGTGGTATTTTTTGTTGGAGGGTGGCAGTTATGGTTGGTAGTTTTTTGGTGGAACTAGCAGCTTTTGTGGTACTTTATTGATGGCGGTGACAGCTGTTGGTGGTATTTATTGGTGAATGTGACACCTGTTTGTGCTCCTTTATTCGTGGAGTTGACAGCTGTTGGTGGTACTCTATTGGTGGAGGTGGTAGCTGTTGGTGGTACTTTATTGGGGGAGGTGGCAGCTGTTGGTGGTACTTTATTGGGGGAGGTGGCAGCTGTTGGTGGTACTTTATTAGTGGACGTATCACGTTATCTCAAGGCCAGCCGTTCAGCGTGTCTTGGTTAGTGGCATAGGCCCATTTAACAATACTTCTTCTCGATTAGGGAATGGAAGAGATTTTCCACCCTCCTCCCCACCTTCTGTCCCTGTTCTGTTCAGTGCATCTTTCAACCGAGTAAAAAAATATGGACAAATAGGAATCTGTTCTTGTTTTGCATACATTTTTGTTACGTGATAAGCCCCAGCAAGTGATTTTCTGTTGTGTTCCAAGTCATATAGGAATTCGCGGCAACGAGATCGCTGATGCAGCGCCTAGAGAGGCGCTAAACGAGAACTGTTCCGATTTCCTTATCCCATACTCAGATTTCAAATACCATATCTCATCATATACAAAAGATCATTGGCAACGACATTGTGACAGAAAAAAGAATAACAAGCTGTTTGAAATCAATCCTATTGTTGGGCATAAACTGCCTTCCCTAAATAATGTCCGGGATGATATAGTTATATATAGAGCAGGAATGGGACATACATATGTGAGTCATAAACATAAGAGGTAAATCTGCACCTTCGGGTGTCAGGAACATTGCGCAGTGAAACATATTTTAATAGACTGTACCGATTTCCAAGGCGCCTGCTCACGTCATTTCAGAGTTGACTGTTTGAGGCAGCTGTTTGATCAAGTAGAACCCAGTAAATTATACAATTTTTGAAAAGAAATCAGCCTGTATCAGTATTTTTTTGAGACGCTGCTTATTTTATATTTTTAGAATATACACGGTTTTGGCTCACTAAGATTTTAACTGGTAATATTGTTGTCTAGTCACTGACTAGTGTCATGTTTTGACAAAATGTTAAATGTTAAACAAACCATACAACCAACCAAATCGGTAAGAAGCCCCCCTCCCCAACCACCTCCATGTAAGTGTTTTTAAGGGCGTACAAGAGCTTCTGCTGTTCTTAATTATTCCATAGATGGTTATTAATAACGTATTTTTCATTTTCTAACAGGTTTGTATTGATTCAATTTTCGTGAGAACTGTTAAAACTGGAATCATAATCTATTTACTGTGAAGTATCAAAATGTTCAGCTGCTGAACTGTTCTTCAGTCTAATTGCAATTAGCTAGTCAGAATCCGGGTCATTCGCCAACTGGACATTACCTAACCGGACACTACCCAACTGACAATTCCCAACTGGACTTTACCCATCTGGACATTTCCCAACTATTGAAAAATGGGACGTTTGCCAACCGCAATAATTACACTTGGGAATTTGTCAAAATCCCCTAGTGTATTGAATTTGTACGAAAATTTTAGCCGCAGTTTTTTTTCAGTTTTTTTTTTTTTGGAGTTTGTCCGTGGAACTAGTCAGAGGCCGTTAGGGCTAGAAAGATGAAATTCGGATATGGTAAACTTCAGTATGTTTAGTTGATGTTCCTGTATTTTTTTCTTAAATTCGTTTAATTTTTCAATTAAAAAACGACAAAACAAATTTGCGAAACAGGCGGCAAGAAGTTAAGAGCAGTAGTTTAAACTGGCATGATATCACCCTCGGTGTATTGATCGCACAACTCTCAGTGAAAGCCATCACAGCATGCCCATTAAAAGGCAGACAAACGCTTTGCTTTGGCAATTAAAGGAACTGCTATGCTATCAGCATAGGCGTATCGATCGCCCGACTCTCCACAATGAGAGCGATTACAGCACGTGTGTGCAAGCTGAAGTTGGCTGCAGCGTCTGGGTTTTTCCCATTTGCCAGAATGATGAAATTTGGCTCACTGATAGAAGCCGTAAAATCCGCATTTTTTAAATCAGAGATATAGCGATTTTGAGCTTATTTTCGACCGTTTGGACCTAAAAGACGATATGTGAGAGGTACCTCGATGATCTTGACGTTCTCGGCCATGGTCAAAGTAAAAAAAAAACGGAAGTTGACCATTTTCTCGAAAACGGTTAGAGATAGAGCGATTTTGTGCTTATTTTCGAACCTTTGAACCTAAAAGACAATATGTAACAGGTACATCATTGACCTTGACATTCTCGACCATGGTGAAAGTAAAAAACCGGAAGCGGGCAATTATCTCGAAAACGGTTAGAGATAGAATGATTTTTAGCTTATTATGTACTCTTCGGGCCTAAAAGACGACGTGTTAAGAGTTCAGAATCGCATTGTGACCTCCAAGTGCAATTTTCGCTACTCGGTAACGAAAACGGTCCAGTTTCGTGATGAGAAAGTTCTTTGCTTTTCTCTTAATATCCTTTTTATCATTTTTAGACAGTCCAGGTGGATACTTCTGATCGCTAAGATAAATATAAAATAACATCGGCACTATCAAAAGAGCGCTTTGTTGTATGTTCAACTTTATCGTCCATTGAGAAAGTGATAGCAGTTGTATGTATCTTCCAATTTATACTTGCTGTATGGACCAGATCTTATGTCGCAACTTTGTCATTACCCGAGGTTTCTTATCCATCTGTTCTGATCTCCTGTTACAATACATAATTAAAAAGGAAAACGAAAGAGGTGTCGATTCGTTTCGTTGGTAAATACAACGGGGATTAAAGAATCAGATTAAACTTACTAATTTTTGTGATCACAGAGTGCCTTTGATTCAGCAGCAGAAAGAAAAATAAATGAGAAAAATAGGGGGAAGCTGGAATGGCTTGGAGGAGGGTGAACAGGGGACAGAAAAAACATCGTAAAAAATGCGGGTGTGGGGGGGGGGGGGGAGAAGCTAGCCTGGCTGGGGGGAAGCTGAACAGGGGGAAAAAGTACCAGGTGGGAGAAGATAGACTAGTCTAACTCCCCACTCCCGGGGTTGCCGGGGAGGGTGTTTTTGTACCCAGAACCTTCTTACGTTCACACAGATGCGTTAAATGCGGCATTTGCATGTTTGCCGTAAACCGCCCCCCCCCCCCCCCTCCCCCCGGTTATCTGACGTTATCTCACGTTACCCGGACTAACAGTTTTACTTTTGATATCAGTTTCATGTTTGCATGACTAAAGTCTACCAAAACTCGAAAAATAAAATGGTCGAGAAAATTCGAATTATTCAAGCTCGATATGAGACAACAGTGTGTGAAACCTGTTTGATTTGTTACAAGTTAAATGCGATCAGACTGTTCATGATATAAGACGAGATAGTACACAGTAAACCTGCTTCGACAAACCTTTATAATGTGGACAACTCCCTAATTCGGACAACATTTTTCAGTCCCATTTAATTTTCCATTGCTTTCTATACAATAAAAACTGGATAATCCAGACACCTGGCCTTTCTGGACACCGGACACAATTTTTACATCCAATTGTAGGTTTTACTGTTTGAATGAACCGGGTAACTCGGACAAGCATTGGCGCAATCTTTCACTGCAATTTGTGTGTTTCCCATATATTGTCGGTAAGAACATGCAGCAACTAACATGACTCCTTCTGTTTCTGTCTAATAAGCCAGTTCGCACTTTGACTTTTGTCGAAGAGTTTTTGCGTTTTGAATGAATTCATTTGGGTTAAGGACATAAAGAAATGATAGAAAAAAAAACGGCAAAAATCAACAAAATTCCATTTTGCCAGAAACATATTTACGTGCTGGTTATTAAAGGGACTGCATGATATGTAAAATAGTTTTTAAAAGATCATATGATATGTAAAAGAGTTTTTAAAAGATCATATAATGGCTTTATGAATTTGAAAGTGTACATGTTGAAAGAAAATTAGAATTTTGATGTTTTTTCCTTATAACTTCTGTATAACTTATCCCAAAAAAATTGCAGTTGAAACAACACCTCCACCGGAAAGACCCAAAAGTGTGAATTGGCTTATCTCGTAACACCTATGAAAAAATGAAAAAAAGTAAGCGTAATAGTGACATATTGTTGAAGGGCACGTTTTGAAATTATGCGGTTTTGAGTCCCTGATCCTTACTCTTTGTATACCAGTTATTTGCCCACCATTGATTTCATCATTTGTAACCCTGACGTGCTCAGGTCGTGTATTATTTATTATTATTATTATTATTATTATTTTTTTTTTTTTTGGGGGGGGGGGGGGCTAATAAACGAGAAATAAAGTTTCCTTCTGTCATTGGGGGGGGGGGGGGGGGGGGGAGGTAGATTGCCCATATTATCAACAATGATTTATTTTGTGGACATATCGAACCGTTATTGCATAACTTCAGTAATTCGGACAACTTGCTAATCCGGACAAATGTTGTCAGTCCCGGCGCTGTGCGTACTAACCAGGTTTTCCTGCAATTTTTATTTCTATTACTCACAATCTTAACTTTTAGCCACATATATACCTGCTGCCGACATAGTTGATGATCTATTCCTATTATAACAGAATATTATGGAAATAAAGGTTTCATATTTGTGATAGCTATGTTTTTGGATCCTGTTTTTTGGAAAGCACTTATTTCGGAATCCTCCTCCCCCCATTCCCCTCCGTGAGGAAATCCGTTCAGCATCTAAGCCCACAGTTGCATTCTCATAGCATTCGATGATAATCCTTAGCACTGATCAATCATTGTTTTTATGACTTTTTTTACTTTTTACTTGACGCGTTTTCCGAACATTGCATAAAAGGAAGAAATGTGGTTTGTACAACCAGCCACAGAAATGATGTTACGGGATTCTCCCTGGTTTTCAAGCCAAACTTGCTTTTCGATAAGACAAATGAAATGAAGTGAAATAAGTCTAGATGGACGATATTGGAGGGAAAATGTGTAAGCAAGTCACTCAGTTTAAGACACATCATACACTAGCTTTACAGACAGTAACTAATTGCTAGGTGAATTACCTCTGTTGAGTGTGTCATAAATTCAACCACAGCACCGTAACTGAATGTTAAAAGTGCCATTGATGCGATAGACCAATCACGCAGCCATGATAAGTGTAACAGCTGCGGTAAAGGTGAGACGTAAGACCTACTGCAGTCACCTGTTGGTGTGTTGATAAGAAACTAGAACAGTGACGCAATATGTTATTATGACGTCATAATTGTGCGCGATGATTGATGCCGACAGTACACGCCTACGACGACATACAAGCACGGCTGCTGTGTTTATTAAGTACAAACTCTTGTTATTACGAAGCATTATTTAAACAGAAACTGAGAAAAATGAAAGCTTGTGTCGTTATTTACTAATAATTGTTACCCTATAAACCTTCATATAGCGAACCCAGGCACCTTTGAAATGGTCAGTGAATTCGTTCAAAGGTGTTAGAGAAATTGAAACGCCAATCCTGATGCTCTCACAGAGCCGTCACTGATCCTTAACTGTGAGGAGAGAAAACGTCGACTCGTAACAAAATACACCAACAGCTAAATTTTTCTTATGTCGATAAGGATGGGAAGGACCTTCGTAATGCGTGTGCCTTGTTTGTGCATTTTTAATTTGCTAGAATTTGTTGCGAAAGTAGAAAATGGTGCGAAAAAGATGAAACTACATTTCATAAGAAAACTTGGAAGAGCAGTATTATGTTTTTATAAATTCACAATTCATTTGTCGCAAAGAACACTCAAACGCGAGTAGGAGTACTTGGTAACTGTCAACCTTTTACAGATATTTTTGGCAATATTTGGCAATTCGGAAACTTGCAAAGAGCGTATTGAAGTCCTACGGGCCAATGTTTCGGACCTTTTTAATCTTCGCTGGTCCGTCATTTTATCTTTACTACTCCATTGACCCGCGACTGTCAAATTTTACACATAGGTAGTACTTGATCTGAAGTTGTGCACCTGGCTTACTGTTTTCGCCTTTGTTTTCATTTTCTTGATCAAAACGTGAAGCACGGTCATTTTTAATATATATAAAAATGCAACGCGTCAGGTCTTCGTATGGCCTGCAGCAGCATTTGCACAAGCCTCTTGCATCTGCCAACAGCCACACTGTGCCTTACATAACTGGTATGTGCTTTATTTGCATAAGCCAAATAGCTGAGCATAGAGAAATGCTTATTTTGGTTTGATTCACAATCTTACCTGGTCATTTTAAATGCAGTGAATGTTCATATAAACTAGAGATTTCGCTACCAAGCAACCAAGTGGCATACTTTTCAGCATGAAAATCCGGAAACGGCTAGGGATGCAATGTAGCTCCCACAGTAAAATATATTTTTTAACCTCAAAGGGAAAACTAACATGCAGTATCGGCTGGTTTCCCTGTCCAGTGCATTCATTGCGTGTGTGTCACTTTGTGCAACAGGCATTAAAGCATCGGACAGATCGTTGGTGTGCACTAAAGGCCAGTGCCAGCAAGCAATTAAAGTTCCCCTCCCCCAACTTATCCCGCCGATTTAATTATTTTGCATTTCCTTTAAAACCTTAAAATGCCTCATTTTTCAAGCGGAAGACACGACTTATCAAGTTACATAGCACGTGAAGAAGTTGGGGGTGAGCTTGTACAAATATCTGTTGTTTGATCTTGAAGAAAAGGTAAAATGTCAAAATTTAATTTTGTAAGACAGTCTACTTGAAAAATTAGTCTAATAACTTATTTTTGACCAAAAGCCGTAACTCTTCCGGTTTTTGAGAAAATTGGCTACTAAGTTAAATTAAAAATAAGAAAGTAAAAATTAAAAAAAAAGATACCGTGATGCACAACCAGATGCTATAATCTTTCTTTGTGCAAAATGTTATCTTTGTACTATTTTCCGTTTCGACGCAGTTAGACGGAATGTTAGGAAAAAAAATTGAAAGAGAAACTTCCAGTCGTAACGACTAAAAGAATAGTTTTTTATCTTCGATGAAAAGTGCTGAATGATAAACTTCAGTTATAAACTGTTCTTGGTGAGGTTCGGGAGGGGGTGCCGTCTCGTAGATTTAGAGAGTAGCAGTAAAGGTAAGTGTTTTTTTTTCTTAGAAAGGTGTTGGAATATGAAAAATTGTCTGTGAAGAAAAAGCAATTAAAATATGGCAAAAGAGTTCTTAAAATGCTACTGGAAGGAAGAAAGTGATTTTAAAACTATTTTTTGTTGCCAAGTGTTTAATATTTTAATTTTACCTTCGAGAAATAGGTTCTTGTTTGCTTTAGTTTAAGGTTCAAGAACTCTAGAACAGTTGGGTCTCATTTCTACGTCCGTGTATCTTGTGTAACAGTCTGATGCTCATCCGCCTTGGGACTTAATAACCTTGGAATGGAGGCCACAGGCCAAGGCAAGACTGGCTTCAGCTGTTCGCAAGCTATAACCACTATATTCTGTCTCGTCAAGACATATTTCTGAAGAAACCACGACATTTGATCTAGGGACATTTGGTCTACCGACATTTGATCTAGCGACATTTGATCTAAATCTGCAGGGTACGACAGATTTTTGTTATGTGTTGTTTTTATTGAAAGAGAAAAGTAAAGCAATTGAGCAGTTTTCATTTTCTTATTCGCCATCTATGCCGTCTGTTCGCCTTATACATTGTAGAAGGCTCACAAGAACAAACTGTTGACTCGTTTACGCGTGTTTATTTTCTCACTTAAATCACACGATAAATTTGTGCGATTCGTTGGGTTAATACGGGAGAGAACACGGTAAGGAGAGCGCGGCAGGTAGAGCGCGGTAATACTGTAAATGCACAATGAAAATATTTAAGTCTTCTAAATAAATCGATAAGACAACAATTAATGTACAATAAATAACCTCTGTTTAAAATCCATTAATTCCTTAGACATTAATTATAACAGAACTCGTTAAGAAAATTAAACATAATATCCAATAAAATAAATCATAGGAGCTGGCTTACCGACAATCGCACACCTGCCTTATGAGCCTTAAACCGTTTTCGTTTTTTAATCTACGAACTTGATAGTCATCTAAAATAACAAATAATACAAAAGAAAGGAACCAGCCTCGGTGGCCTAGTGGTGAGAGTGTCCGCCTCGAGGCTGGAAGATCGTGGTGTTGAAACCCCGGTCGGTCATACCTAAGACTTTAAAATTGGGACTCCTCCTTGTTACCCTGTGAGGCACTCCACTGTAAGGGTTAGAAGGAGGGCTGGAATGCCCCATTTCAGTATAATGTGGCAGGGGGATCCCGACATGACCACAGCAGTTGAAAGGGATTTAAAAAACAGTACAATACCAAAAAGGCTAAAATACATTGGTGAACTTCATTAATCAATATTAATAAAGTATATAAGCTAAAATATATCGTTAGTTAATCTTTAAAATAAGAGACAAAATTCATAATACAAACTTATTAAAATAAGTAAATTATCTTCTTAATTTCTATTCAAATAAGCAGATAAAACCTTAAGCTAAAACATTAAAATTACACAAAATATCAAGTACCTGAGGCGTTTAATAAAAAAATAACAATTTTGCAATTTTTCGCCTTGCGCCGAAGCGCTCTTGATTGAGAATGAACCACGCAGTCGAAGACCGCGCGGAAAACCGCCCCCCGGGAACAATGTAAAACGGGATTTGATTGGAGCAAATCTCCGGAAGAATCAAGAATTTTAGAATTTCTTTGAAAATTACAAGGAAGTGATGAGTCGCTAGTGGGTTGTCATAACCAGGAACTGCGGTTAAGAAAACAAAACACATTTGATAGATTAACGGATACATTTAAACAAGACAAATGAGCAAAGGATTATCGAAGAGGGAGTAGTCATTGGGAATGTTAAGTTCACTGCAGTGCGGAACATTGAAAATTTTAAAAATTTCATTAACATATTGATTAAAGGTTGATTAATATTTTAACATTATTAACGTTCTTAACACATATAATCACCAATATTGACAATTGACATGCCATCCTCATCCGGATTAAGTCTAGTACAATACTTAGAGATTATATCATAAGTAAAGTCATCTATGGCATTCTGGTCAGTCTGTCTCCAGTTACACGCTCCGTAGCATTGATGTAACGTTTGCAGCTTTTTTGTGCTTTTTAGACCAGCCAACTCTGTCGAGTACAATTAGCCCCCCTTATACTGTTAGCAAGTTTGTTTACCTTCATCAGTATGAAGTGCACAAATAGACTTAAGTTATATTGAGAACATAGTATCAAAATTTTACACTTTAGGTGTGACGCGATTTTCTGAGCAAGCTTTGAATTCCTCGTTTAGAGGTACACTGCTTCGACTCTGATCTGTGCGAGAGCGATTCGCGATTGTAAAGTTAGGATGCAATTTTTTGTGTCTTTCGTTACCTAAAGAAGGTTAAGCATTACGCTGGCGAACTGATTAGGACGCCTGAGGAGATAGTATATATATATATATAAGGTTAATCATCACACGACAAACCTCCAAAACAAACTATAGCTTTAAAGCCCATCTTTCGCAAAGAGCGACATATGCTTTGAGTTATACCATGAAATATGACGACAGAGAGGTATGCCCCAAATGGCAAGGCGGTACCAATAAAGGATGTAAATTTTGAGTCACTTTAAATTTCCATTTTAAACCAGTTAATCTTGTTGATAGTTCACTGATGAGAACGTTTCTGTACGAGCTGGCAAAGTCTGTTTTCACCATAAAATAATGTTATCTGTCATTTTTACTGTGTTGTCCACTGTCCCTGTCTTCTTGCGAATTGAGTTTGCCCGTTTTCGAAAGCACGTCGTAGATACGTGCATGGCCTTTTACCCACTGCTGGAGTGTTGTTTGTTCGGAATTATTTTCCTACCGTTTCCCTTGCTGTGCTTTGAAAAAGCTAAGTCTTATCTCTAAGCTGCAAGAAAGGAACCAATCACGAAAGTCCTGAACGCATAGCACTGCACCCTTAGCTCGGATGCAGTGCTTAAGCCAAGAGTTCATCTTCAGCGCGTGCTGTATCCTTCAGCGACTCGAGCACGTTGCCAAGGTTCTCTCGTCCGGGCATGGGAGGGTATCCAGTGTGACCCGTTGTGATTGCAGTGATTCGGCCCTGATGCTGTATTCACTGCACCATTATCCGAATTATTTGTTGTAGTATTATTATCAAAGGAGTGTCCCGTCGACCTGTAGGGCTTTTCCATTTTGCTTTCCTTAAGGATCGTAATAGCCACCAAGAGTGCTTTCGGAGTTAGTTAGTTAGTTAGTTATTTGATTGGTTTAACGACACCACTAACCTATTGCAGGTCATATTGTGCCATTCCTGGTAACTTTGTCGCATTTATACTTTACTGATTAAAAGTCAGTATAAGATAGAATCTTAAATACCCTAAAACGCTAGAATCAATCGTAATCTATACATACGAATACAAGTTAATCTGTTGTAAAAATTCAAAGACCTTGTTAGAATTTACTTTTTCAAAGAGCTCTCTCACAGAGTCAACTCTATAATAACGGGGACGAATGTGATTGAAGTCTATACAATCTATCAAGATGTGTTTCACTGTATTCCTTTCCTGACAACTTACACATTCGCGCTATGGTTCACCTCTTAAGAGGTATTTGTGAGTGTAAGAATGTCCTATTCTTAATCTGTGTTTTACCATATTGTCGCGGAGATCATTTAGGGAGGGCAATTTGCGCCCTACCACAGGATTAATTTGGTATAGCTTATGGTTGGTTTGTTCATCCCAATGTTGATGCGATAGATTTTTGACGTATTTAGAAATATGGCACTTAAAATCTGATGACGGTATAAGGAAATCTGAGCAATCTTGGTTTAACGCTTCTTTGGTGCCTTTGTCCGCTGCCTCGTTGCACTGGATTCCAACGTGGCTCGGTTCTCAGCCAGCTAAAATAAAATATTATCTCTTTGCCAGCTTTTACCACTTCGTCGTGTTTTTCTATCAAGTCCAAAGTTAGTGGGTTGGATACCTGTAGGTTTTCTAGTGATTCTAGCACTAATATGAAATTATTGTAACGGCTAATCTTGACAATTTGTATAGCTAGCTGCAGGGCTCTGACTTCTGCAGAGAAATAGAAGACCCATCAGGGAGCCTGGTTTTCAATATATTATTTTCTGTGACAATAGCTGCTGCAGCCTTGTCCTCAAGTTTGGAGTCATCGGTATATGTGAAATGGTAGTCATTATACTTATCCTTTAATTCTGCAAATTTTGACTGAAATATACACGGATTAGTTTGTTCTTTTGTGAACTCAGAAAGAGTCTTCAAGACCAAAGGTTTCGTTAACTTCCGAGGGGGTTGGTTGGGGATTCTGTAATTTGCAACAGATTCAGCGATTATACCTGCTTCTTGCAGGTGTGGTATAATCCTAGTTCCAAAGAGGGGGAATAGCATTGGTACCTCTGTCCGCATAATGTGACCCGAAAATAATCTGATGAGTAGGGTTATTTCTTTTCTCGTAAAGTTTTATAGAATACTGCATGGCAAGTTTTAACCGCCGTATATTGAGAGGTTGTTCATTTGCCTCAACGTGTAAACTGTCAGCTGGGGATGTTCTAAAGGCATTTAAACATATTCTGAAGCCGTGATTCTGTATCGGTTCTAGCATCTTTAGATAGAATGGTCTTGATGAACCATAAACTATACTGCCATAGTCCAGTCGCGATCTGATTAGAGCTCTATATAACATGACTTTAGTATAGCGATCTGCTCCAAAATCGTGGGAGGAGATGACTCTCAGTAAATTTAAAGCTTTCTGACACTTTCTTCGGAGGTGTTTGATATGTGGGGTAAAACTGAGTTTGTTATCAAAAACTAAACCTGAAAATTTGTTCTCCTTGACAGCAGGGATTTTGGAACAGGAGAATCTACGTGCATTATCGTTCCAATATACAGGAACTCGTCATTTACAAGAGCATCAACCGTTTGTTTAGCCAAATGATTTTCCTTTTCCCAGATGTGCAATAGCTGGATGGTCAAAGAGCAAAAGCCAGCAAGCATTGAAGCACAGTGATGGAGCGAATGCTCCATGCAAGTCAAGACATGCGAATGGGCATCGAACTGGGGCGCCTGGGGCTCCGCCTCTCCTCGAATTCATCCTAACCAATGCATGATTTTTTTACAAGGAAGAGGAGGGTTGTTATTGGATCAAAGCGCTAGGCGCACCGCGATAACGTGTAACAACCTGCCACCACGTTTAAAGCAAAGTGGAAGGTATTAAATAAGAAGAGCCTGACACTGCAATGTATATCGTAAGTAATGGGTAAACGCAGATTAATAGTTAAACCGTTATAGCAAAGAAAATGTAACTCTGAATGTAAACAGCATAACTGAGTGATCTGCTGTATACTGTGACGTAACAAGTTTACAGCACACACGCTCACGCTGCAGGCAGTGGAACGATCAAAATACTCCTAAAGCCCTGCGCGCTGTGTGTTCCGATTGAATGGGCTTCAGTAGCAGAATTGGAGTTGGAGGATCAATTGGACTTAGACAGGTGCTTCTTTCGAATCTCGTTCTCTTACTCACAGCCGCCTCAGAAAGGCCAACGACCGAACTTACGCAAGCAAATCGCCTGGAATCGAATGGATTTCATATAATTACTTTAAAAGTTTTTAACGATTATGTGATGTTTCAAATTCACAGAATTTATATCATCATTTCAAGAAGCGTTTTACTTGTAAGCTGGACAGACTGAGAGGCCTGCAGACGTCAGTGTTTTATAGTTCTCCGTATGAGCGAAATTAGGTGATTATAAACCTTTTTACATTGAAACATTAAATATTGTTACAATTTAGTTGTGATTGGTCGCGACCATAGGTCAGTGTCTAATCATCGTCTCTGACACAACGTTGAATGGACGTTTGCATCAACAACGTATGTGGCTAGTCGTTTCGATTTGATCTGATATTAGGACTGACGTCTATCAAACGTTGTTTTAATATGATGTTTTCTGGCCGAATGTTTTGTCGAATTTACTCAAAACCCAAAAGTAGTAAAATAACATAAAAATAATAATAATAATAATAATAATAATAATAATAATAATAATAATAATAATAATAATAATGAAGTAATAATAATACTGATAATAATATAGGAAAAAAGAGAGAATCGTCCAAAATTTCCAGCAATTCAGCAACTCCTTGGGACTCAGTCCTAAGTGTGAACTAAAACCGAATCGAGTTCTGAATCAGAAAAAAAATATATATAATAATCAGGAAAAAATATATATTTCCAATGAAATGGGTACTGCGTGCATCAGAACACGTTCTCAAGTCACAAAAAAAAGAGCCACATGACACTGTAAATCTGTCTTGAAATTCCAGCCCTGGCTAACCTTATCGCACTTCTATTTCTTTGATGAAAATATTAGCCACTTGAAATGACAGTTTTTCTTCAACATCACAACACTTCATTTTTCTTGTTAAGCAATGGAAATCGGTCTTTGTAACGGGTTCAGAATTATGGTTTGAGTTCATGCGTGGTTTATTGAAAGTTCGCGCTCCACAAGTTTCATCAGCCGAATGTTTTCTCCGTAGGTGCAAATAATGATAATAATAATAACAATAATAATAATAATAATAAAGCCCAGCATGTGCATGCCTTAAGCCCACCCTGTGCATGCCTTAAGCTTACCATGTGCATGCCTTAAACCCAACCTGTACATACCTAAGGCCTACCATGCGCATGCCTTAAGCCCACCCTGTGCATGCCTTAAGCTTACCGTGTGCATGCCTTAAGCCTAACCTGTGCATGCCTTAAGCTTACCATGTGCATGCCTTAAACCCAACCTGTACATACCTAAGGCCCACCCTGTGTATGCCTTATGCCCACCCTGTGCATGCCTTAAGCTTACCATGTGCATGCCTTAAGCCAAACCTGTACATACCTAAGGCCCACCCTGTGCATGCCTTAACCTTGCCATGTGCATGCCTACTATGGCCAGACTAATGAATATTGACATAAAATGAGTTTCAGCCGAACCACACAAATCTGTTCGACACTCTCCTGCAGTTAGTATGTTAATTGCTTGGATAGGTCACACGGTTGTGCCATCTATATCGGTTTACGTGTATTCTTCAATATGAGAAGACATATGACGTCATTACGTGAACTCTTTTGTGCAGCATGTCTCAGCATCTGGATGGCGGAGAAACTTCAGAGGTGGTGGGATTGATGCTTAGTAGGTTGTCTGGTTGTCTGGATTCTAACAAATGCCACTAGTGGACATTACGCCATTACGTAAGGTTACGTAAGTTCCCTGTCGTAACAAAAGATCTGATGGGCAAGATGTGTGGCGAATGGAGAAGCGGGGTCCACCGTAACCTTGATCTGGTTATTCTTCGGGTAAGTCAGGTTGGTCTATCAGCTTTTGACGTGTGTTGTATCGACTTCCGGTGTGTGGTTCTATCAACTTCTGGTGTGTGCGGTACATTGCAGTCCGTATTTGACAAGTCCTGTTTCTCAGAACGTTGGAGATCCCGCCGGACTGGGTAATATTGTTGTTTGGTGGTTAAAAAGATCCTTAAATATTTTTTTTGCTTTGGGAGTTTGAAGTTTTACAGTGTGAAACTGTTGTGAGATTTCAAAGGTGGGATGAAAAATTTCTCGAAAAACAATAGACCTAGCTTTGTAGGGTGGTTGCGCTTTACATGCTGAAGTACTATATTGACATCTTATATTTGAATTCTTGGAACTATTTTGTAGTAATGCAGTTAAACGTAAACAAAGTTTATTGCCACGCAGTGAAGTACATTAACCCTGTTGTAGCTGGAACAGAGTTCAACGGTGACCCCAGTTTATAATTTCACCTTTTGATTATGTAGAAAAATAGATATTAAATATTCAAAACTAATAAAAAAAATTGGTACATTTAAGTTAATTTATACCGTTAAAGAAATAACATAAAACCTTTCGTTTCATGGAAAACGTATTGCTGTGTTATTCACAACAAGAAATTATACATAATGTGATATAGATATATAGAATTAACCCTGATTCAGAAGTTTTGAGCTTTCCGTTCTGTCTCAGGACCGGATCGTGGATGCAGTGGTTGGTTAGTCTCACCTAATGTACGCACTTACCTCTCCACGATGTCCTCGGACTTTCTCATTTTTTTTTTACTTTCTTATCTATAGATAACTTCCCTGACATGAACATCTAGCTGGGAGCTGTTCCCTTGGTGATGAGTGCTGTTATTATCACATCAGTCTAACGTATTATATGACCTAAAGAGAAGCGCACTCTTTATCTTGACGCAGAATCAATTTGTTTTTGTTTTGCTAAAATCATATAACAAAGTCACATGTATAATGAAATGTATAGCAAATCGACGCATTCTACCACGGACGCATTTGAGCCCGTAACATCTGTCTTAATATTTTGTTCCGTTGGGGGTATACAGCAAGATGATGGCAGGCGTTGTTTTAACAGCTGTATCTGATGGTACATCAGTCAAGGGAAATGAAGGGAAATGCACAGTTGTGTATTGTGATGTATGTATCTGGTCGTTAATTACATCTACGCAAACGGTTGAGTTTGATGTTGTTGCGTGTGATGTGTAGGGGATTGGAATGGTTTATGGTGTCTGGGTCTCCTAGGCTGCGTCATGTACTGGTCTGACAGTGGATGTGATTAACAATACGGTACGGATAGGGCAACAAAATGGGTGCTGGCTCGTTCTGACATCTTCTCCAGTGTTTGAAAAAAAATCCATTTTAATTTTAAAAAAACCTACTACGTGCAGGATTTTTATTAGAATTTTGAAAGATGTCCCTGTGTTTGTTTTGTATCTAGGGCATCAGAAATTGATCTGAAAACTGGACGCCTTCAATTATAAAGATGGCTCTAGAAAAAGTTTGAATCGATAAGAAGATTGATTGTATTGTTTTATTGATTGAGTTTTGAAGTTTACGTATAACGCACTAAAAGCTTATAGACCAAGCAGGAAAAAAATTATATTTGAATAAATATTAGTTCTACGAAAAATTAATACTGAATTTAATAGCCTGATATGCTTTAGTGATACTTAAGCCTGGAACGCCACAATAGAGAAAGAAACTTGTGCTTTTTATTTTTAAAAGTAGGGTGTAATTTGAGATTATCTAATTTTACCGTTCTATGCTTACCGGTAATCAAGGGAGAAAAAAGCGACTCGCCAGTTGAAAAGCTTCTTTTAAGATTAAGATTTGATGAAGGCTCACACCTTAGTGATTTCTAAGTCACTTTGCAAGTTTAACTTTTTGAAATGTATTAAACTGTGAGCAATTAAAGTTTTAGTAAATCTGAATGGTTAATTTTTAGGATACATTTTCAAAAGTAAGTCGTTGTTTCTCAACAGCCAACCTCTTCGGCGGTTCGGTCTGTTGTGTATCACATCTTTTTACTCCGCAGACCCACTGGGGATTCCTTGAAAATGGTTCTCATATAAAAAAAAGAGGAACTACTTTTTAAGATATGTTCTACAGCCAACCTCTATGGAGGTTCGGTCTGTTGTGTATAGTACCTTTATACTCCGGATATCCACTGGGGATTCCGTTGAAATAATACTCATAAAAGAGACTTAACTACTTTGTGAAATTTCCGTAAGTTCTGTGTTTATGCATAACTGATAGCTCTCATGAGAGATCGGCTTTTTATAACAACGAAAGTACATCACTTACCGAAGCATAATTAATCAAAAGTGGGAAATTATACAAACAATGAAGTGCATGACACATTTATGCAGATTAAGATGATTAGTATTTATGGTATATAATTTTCCTGTTGTTTTGAATCTGTCTGTTAGGCATTTGACATCTTTCATGGGATATTCTGTGTTTGTTTTTTTTTCTTGAGTTTACTGTTGGCATATAATCTATCTCGCGCTTGTGACATAGAAGAGTAATGGGTGTAAAATTGTAAACTGTAAATATGAAATAAACTTCAATGCCAGTGTGAGTGGTCAGTTAGAAAAGGTTCGCTTGAACTATTTATATCTATGTATAAAGTATAAAAATCTTAACGGAATATAAACCAATTGTTACTTTATCCTGGACTCATAAGTCGAGAGAATTTGACATACAAATGGCTGTAACGGGGATGGCCTATAAATGTCTCACGCCCTCAAGAATATGTACCGTACGTGTATTTACTGTCTTGATGTGAATTTTATTGATAACATGTAACTGGATAGACTGATATGTCAGAATAACAATAAACACACCTACTCACTGGCAGAATTTAATTTTTTTTTTCAATATAAATAAAGTCCACGTATAATTGGAAAACGTGGTGTTTTATGGCGAATAAATACAGGTTGAGTTCTACATGTTTAAAAGGAGAAATGCACCTGCTAGCAGAAGAAATAGTTCCCATCATTAATTGAAATGTGCAAAATGTGCGGGTACTTATTTCATAAGAAGTTCAATTGGATAATGGAGAGTGAGAAATAGCGTTACATTTAGCTATTTATTAACATATTAAACGTATACATTTCTTTAAAATTGATGACTGATCATTGATCGATTATATACTATGCATAGGTACTCCCATTCTTAAAAGTGTTGATTTTGATTAATTACTTGACTGAAATACTTCATATGTAGGCGTATTGCTGTTACTATGCCGTAAAGAGTAATTGTACTGCCTTCTCTTTCAATAGATTTAGAAAAACATTTTGCGCAATATTGATAAAAGCGTTTATCAAAGAAAGATTTAAAAAAAAAAACAGTTACATGGTGGAGTCTGGAGATGCAAATTTAGATTTTAGAATAGGGCGAAACTGATCCTGTTTACGCCAAGACAACTTAAATCCCCACGTTGTAATAGTCCTGCTTAGTCTGAAATATTACAGTGAAAACAAATAAATGTATGGCGGCCATTGTGATTAGAAATGCAGAGTAAGAGGAGGTAACAAGGGGCATAAAAGACCCGAAACTAGCCGTCTTTGCAAAACCAGTTATTGTTATGTTTTGCTGGTGTGTTTTTCGAACGAAACCAATCGATTTAGTGCACGAAAGTGGTTCAACCAGTTTAACACATTTCTACTTGACTGGGGGTTGGAGGATGGGGGGGGGGGGGATATGTTACAATGAGATCTTTAGAGATAAAGTTCTGTTTCTAAACCACATTTATGTTGATATATCTGGAGTGCAATCTTTTTGTTTTCTACAGACAATCCAAAAAAAATCTGTTGCAAAGAGAAGAGTGTATATCCAATAGTAGCATTAAACTTCAACGAAACTCAGGCTCAGAGGTGTTTATTTAGTAATGGTTTTTATATTAATATTGTTGGTGTCATCGACATTAATGTGGTACTGCTCCAAAAAAAAACGTTGGCGCAAAGTGAAATTGAAAGTAGGTCAAGCCTTTACTGCTTTTTACTATAACAGTTACCTGTCCGTTTTTTATTTGTTTTTTTTAAAAGAATTTTGCTTGTCCGTTTTTTGTTTTTTTTAAAGGATTTTGCCAGTGCAGTACGAACATTAAGTGTAAAATCGAAATCTCGCCAGGAAAGAAGCGAGACACTGTAGTCCTGTGATAATAATAACCGAATTCTGCAATAGTGTTTCTAGACACTAATATATAAAAATGATAAAGGTTTAGTCGATTGGCATAAAGGATGATGAATAGAGCTTTGAAAAAAAACCGGTTAAAATATTATGTGTCTATTTCTATCTTATCTGTCTGTTTATAGTTTCGTGTGCTGATAATAACTGAGCTTCGTGCCGCTCTCTTAAGGGTTTGCAAACTGTTCGATTAAACTCGCATTTCAAACAGTTCTTTCTGCATTTGATGATCAAATTGCAAAAGCAAAAACGACGAAAAATCAGTTTAAGCGATTTCCACATTCGAAACTGTTTTGTTCTGAGGTGATGTGGCGTAATTCATACAAGTACAGCATTATTGTACATAGGGGTGTTACAGTTCGCACCATAACCGAAAACCGAAAATGGTTTTCCGGTTCGGTTCGGTTAAAAAAACCGAAAGAGAAAAACAGCGGTATTTTCTGTTTTTTTTTTCAGTTTATTTTTTTTTTCACTGAGAGTGGACAGTTATGAAATAAGGTACGCCTTCGCGTTCAGCTATAAAACTTGAGCATGTTGGCATGTTGCTCGATTTAAAGAAAAACATGTAAACATGTCAAGTTATCACTTGACATGGTTAATGTGAACTGTTCCTATAGCGGCAGTAATGTTACAGTATGTTTCCGAAGTGTTATTCAAGATTGAAAGCTTCTTATAATATGTGTGAAGGCGTTTTGTTTATGGCGTTATAATTGAGAAACTGCAAATGTTCTTAAGTTAAAACAAAACTGTAATGACTGCTATGTGATATACTTAAGCTTAAGTTAGGTCAAAGCTGTAATGATTGCTATAGGATATAATTTAACTTAATTGTAACTTCGGTGATATGAAATAATACGTACATTGATTATTATTTAAGATATGTATGCTTAATTGTAGTTTTTTTTTTTTTACTTTTTAAATATTTTTAAAACTTTAAAACGGGTGGACGTATCAACACGCAACTACTTCTTGCACATCCACAAATGGTGGTGAGCATTTAATCACAGGCATAACAGTTGTATTCGCCCCCCCCACCCCCACCCCCCCCCCCCCCCCCGTGTTTGAGATACAGATTTCACCAGATCATGTACCTCAAGTGTCGACAGATAGAGAGACAGACGGACGTGCAAACCTGAATACTATAGTCCCCCGCTTCGCGTTACGCAGCCGTTGGGACTTATAAAATCATTGTTAGGTCTTTGTGGAGACCTGTTATTGGTGTTTCGTCACCGAATAAATTTTAAACGAGTGATGCCATATTTTAATCTAATTTATCAATTTGAGCGTTATAAATGCTCTAAGCTGCTGTTTCTGTTTCAATTCATTATTGGCTGTCATACGATAAATGCAAATATTATACCATTTCGGCACAATTTTAACTATTTTGGCCAAATCGTACCGAAAAAATCGAACTGAACCGAATAATTGAAGTGTACTCAACCAAACAGAACCGAACCGTGGGAATGGCGCACCGTCACATCCCGTCATTTTACATACTCTCATGCGCTCTTGTCAACTTCTTACCAATCTGGGAAAAAATCGTGCCGTGAAACGTAACCCTCAAAAACTGTTTTGAGTGTAAAAAGGAGGGTGACTGTGTTATGCATTCCATACCGACAGCTCATAGAGGGAAGATTGGTTTCAAGGATGTTCAAACACCTTCTTATTTTTCACATTTGCCGTTTGTAGTAATGTAGTAAAGTATCTAATGTTTCTCAGTTCCAGTCACGAGATCCAGAGGTGTTAGGTATGCGTTGTATAAACAAGATGGTATTGAAACTCTCGGCCGTATGCCCTCGTCCGTACTCATCACCACAAGATGGTATTGAAACTCTCGGCCGTATGCCCTCGTCCGTACTCATCACCACAAGATGGTATTGAAACTCTCGGCCGTATGCCCTCGTCCGTACTCATCACCACAAGATGGTATTGAAACTCTCGGCCGTATGCCCTCGTCCGTACTCATCACCACAAGATGGTATTGAAACTCTCGGCCGTATGCCATCGTCCGTACTCATCACCACAAGATGGTATTGAAACTCTCGGCCGTATGCCCTCGTCCGTACTCATCACCACAAGGTGATATGGAAACTCCCGGCCGTATGCCCTCGTCCGTACTCATCACCACAAGATGGTATTGAAATTCTCGGCCGTATGCCCTCGTCCGTACTCATCACAACAAGATGATATGGAAACTCTCGGCTGTGTGCCCTCGTCCTTACTCATCACAACAAGATGATATGGAAACTCTCGGCCGTATGCCCTCGTCCGTACTCATCACCACAAGGTGATATGGAAACTCCCGGCCGTATGCCCTCGTCCGTACTCATCACAACAAGATGATATGGAAACTCTCGGCCGTATGCCCTCGTCCGTACTCATCACAACAAGATGATATGGAAACTCTCGGCCGTATGCCCTCGTCCGTACTCATCACCACAAGATGGTATTGAAATTCTCGGCCGTATGCCCTCGTCCGTACTCATCACCACAAGGTGATATGGAAACTCACGGCTGTGTGCCCTCGTCCGTACTCATCACCACAAGTTGGTATGGAAACTCTCGGCCGTATGCCATCGTCCGTACTCATCACCACAAGATGATATGGAAACTCTCGGCCGTATGCCCTCGTTCGTACTCATCACCACAAGATGGTATTGAAATTCTCGGCCGTATGCCCTCGTCCGTACTCATCACCACAAGATGATATGGAAACTCACGGCCGTATGCCCTTATCCTTACTCACCACCTCAAGATGGTGTACTAAATGTTGATTCAACGTCCTAGTAAAACGTTTACTGTATTCGGGGTGATTGAGGTACGGGGTGACCAAGGTCAATAAAACAAACGTATAACTGAGCATTTAAAAGTGCCAAGCAGTAGGGTGCGAAGTACGAGCTTATTGTTTGTGTCGAAGTGCCAGCAGTTTCGTTCTTCTAACAATACAAATAAAAATAATAAAAAACTCTCAGTAAAAAGTGTATTTTATCACGGTGCACATAAATTTAAAATGGATGTTATCAGGATAAATATCGTGTGAAAAAAAAGACAGAACGGAGCCGTGAATGAATGCTGGTTCATGGCGCGTACAGTTTCGGATATCAGTCCATCTTATCACAGTTCTTTGAAATTGGAAACGCGGTAATGTGACGTATCCCTAAAAATCACACGAAACAGTGTCTGTGAGGATTTGAGGTGGTGGCTGGGGTGGGTTGGGGTGGGGTGTGGGAGTGTGGAAATGGGGCGCATAAAATTACACAAGCCAACTCGAGGCCTTTTTAGTGGCTACGTTGTTTCTGACAAATGGAAATGATTGGTGGATTTGTCAGTCACGTGGTTATTATCTTTCTGAAAGATTAACGGTTTTATTTGCATCAGTTGGCGCGTAGTCAAAAGTTTGCCGTGGGGGATTCGAATGTTCCCCCCGAAAGGACCCTATTTTAATTTATCCGTGTTCTTTTTTTTTTCAGATCAATCACATTATTCTGAGATTGATAAGGCGAGAACAGATATGTTGTTGAGTGTGTGGGATGTCACTGAATATGAGTTCCATGTAGTTCGTTAAAATAAATCAACGTTAGATAGTTGACTGATAGAAGATGCGTAAAACTAGATGTACTTTTTTTAGGAAGCGTGTAAAAGAGGAAAGCGTGGGTTAGTCATGACACTTTCTTTGCTAGAACACCCATAACAGAAGCTTTGTATGTAAAATAGAACTGATGTAAAATGGAACGGTCCGACGGAATGGGACCACTGTCGGGCAGATTTGTTGACGGAATGGGACCACTGTGGGCTGATCTGTTGACGGAATGGGACCACTGCGGGCAGCTGTGTTGACGGAATTTGACCAGAGGCGACCAGATTTGTTGACGGAATGGGAACACTGGGGGCAGATCTGTTGACGGAATGCGACCACTGCGGGCAGATCTGTTGACGGAATGGGACCGCAGTCTAGCAGGTTTGTTGACGGAATGGGACCACTGTCGGGCAGATCTGTTGACGGAATGGGACCACAGTCCAGCAGGTTTGTTGACGGAATGGGACCACTGTCGGGCAGATTTGTTGACGGAATGGGACCACTGTGGGCTTATCTGTTGACGGAATGGGACCACAGTCGGGCAGATTTGTTGACAGAATGGGACCACTGTCGGGCAGATTTGTTGACGGAATGGGACCACTGTGGGCTGATCTGTTGACGGAATGGGACCACAGTCGGGCAGATTTGTTGACGGAATGGGACCGCAGTCCAGCAGGTTTGTTGACGGAATGGAACCACTGCGGGTTGATCTGTTGACGGAATGGTACCATAGTCGGGCAGATTTGTTGACGGAATGGGACCACTGCGGGCAGATCTGTTGACGGAATTGGACCACCGGCGACCAGATTTGGTAACGGAATGGGACCACTGTGGGCAGATCTGTTGAAGGAATTGGACCACAGTCGGGCAGATTTGTTGATGGAATTGGACCACTGTCGGCCGGATTTGTTCCCCTGCGTGGTGTCCTGTCTCGAGCTTGTAATGGCTGAAGGTGCCGTTTTGATGTGTTCGGCGGTATTGTTTTCGGTCTTTGGGCGGCTTTTTTTATTTCTTATTATTTATTTTTTTATTTTTGCTTTTCGCCCTGCCCCGCGGAATATGCAGAACGTGACCTTAACTTTCCACGGTAACAAGGCAGTCACAGTGTGCCCTGGTGTGTTCAGTGCTAGCCTCAGAATTGCTCTTCCTCGCCTCAAAGTATAATACACAACAAAACGAGTTTTCGGCTTGGTGCATCGTAAGGCATTACTATCCTGCCCAACCCCCCTCCTCCTCCGTCCCCTCCTCGTCCAAACTGCCAGCACCCGTGAAGGGTAATGCCCGCTGTGAACCACCCGCGAAGTTTTCCATGAAATAAACTGATATATAAAAATAAAACAATTGATGAATACGGACTCCGCACTTGGGTCTAACCTTATTGCACTGGTACTAAACAGGTACTACCCCCTCCCCTCCCCCTATATGTACTTTTAAGCCATTAAAATGGCAAGAAACGTGACTTTTAATGCACTATTCAAGACATGTGATTTAGTGGCTTTGGTATCATTAATATCAACCTTATCGTTTCATCGGATTCCACATCATTTTTTTATCAATTAAAGGTGAAGTGCCACTTTGTGTTTCTATGTCGGTTCTAAGTTCTATTTTTTTTCTCTCTTTCTGTCATTTATAATTATTTATTTATTATGTGGTTAAATATAAGATCGAGGGTGATTCGTTTTATAAACCGGTTTCTATTCATTGTTTTGTGTTTCGTTTTCAAGCGTAAGCTTGACCATCATTGAACTCTGCGGTGTAGGTTGTCCGAACAATAACTGTTAAAGACCGGGGTTGCGTCGCAATTCTAATTAGTTTTCTCGTTTCCTGGGAGGGAGGGTGTGGGGCGGTGCTGGATTATAGGGCTTACCGGTAGCTGTCAGTAGTGCACTTGTGTTCTAAAATCATTGAAGTTAAACGGCAGAAAAGCTTAAATGAATACGGTTATTCATTAACTTTAAAAAATAATGGGTTTAAAGAAAGACTTTTTTTACATTTCACATTTCTTATTATGGAGACTGTGGGACGGAGGAGCAAAACTCGAAGGACTCTTCATCCTTAGAGAAAACCCCTCAAGTCTTACTGCCCGAGTATCCAGAACTGCACTGCCCGGTTAGGCAAAAAAAAAAAAAAAAAATCAGATGGGCGGATTTTAAAAGTAATTGCTGGACTGGGGGTTTGTCAGAGGTGAGGCGGCCGAAGGGACCAGCGAGACATTTGATTTCGGTAGGTGTAAACTTCTAATATGAGGTTTCAACAGGCGTTATTTAGCATTATTGTGATGCAGACACGCAAGAACCAGCATACATTAAAAAAACACACGAAAGAAATGCTCAGCTTTCTACGCATCTTAGAATGTTGGATTCTACATGTCCGTGGTCAATGGCTGTTTACAATTGGGACTCCACCGATGAAGCTGCTGAATGCGATTGTTCTAATACAAGACCCCATCACCTCCCCTCCCCTCCCCTCCCCTCCTCCCCCCCCCCCCCCCCGCCGCCCTCCCCCTGCATGTGTGTTGTAGTGGACAAAGGTCGTTGCAAAAATTTAGATCCGGATTTCTACACGTTGCATTTCGAGCTACTCAGAAAATTTTACGCACGTTCTCTAAAAAGGGGTCCGGTTCTTCGAAACCATTCTTTGTTTCATACAAGATACCATGTATTTGATTAACGAGAGAGACATCCTCAACTATATTGTCAAATTAAAGAATATCAATCTAATTTACAGATAATATTGGGGACATTGCCTTTGCGGTGGTGGTGGTGAGGGGGGGGGGGGGGTGGGGAGGGGGGGGGGGAGGGGGGTGGGGATGATGTAGGTTTCCGCCTCACCTGCCTGACCGAGAAGTGCCCAAAAAGTTCACCTGGCAACATCAGGAACGCGTCTCAAACTCAAACTCCCCTTCACAATAACAAATTTGAGCCAGTTATGAAATGTCGTGTTCAGTAAGTAAAATTTAGCCTCAAAATTTACGCTCAAACTAAAGCTCACTTTGAACCAGGTTGGAAGTGGCTCAGAATTAAATAAAATTGAAATAAGAAAGCTAGCAACCTTTTGTTTCTTATTAAATGCAATTAGATACTTTGATTCACATGATTATAAATTACCAGGTTCCCCCGCCGCTAACGCTAAAAAAACGTTTGAGTTTTTTGATGTTACACTTATTTTGAGCAAATGCGCACGTGAGTTTGAAAATCCAGATTTAAACTGATGTTAAGTGAATTTCAGTTATTGAATGCGGTCATTGCTTAACACAGCAAATGGACAGCAGTCACTTGTTGACCGATCAGTTACTCACCGGTCATTAGCTCATGGGTCATTTGCTCACCGGTCATTAGCTCATGGGTCATTTGCTCACCGGTCATTAGCTCATGGGTCAGTTACTCACCGGTCATTAGTTCATGGGTCATTTGCTCACCGGTCATAAGCTCAGGGTCATTTGCTCACCGGTCATAAGCTCATGGGTCATTTGCTCACCGGTCATAAGCTCAGGGTCATTTACTCACCGGTCATAAGCTCATGGGTCATTTGCTCACCGGTCATAAGCTCATGGGTCCTTTGCTCACCGGTCATAAGCTCATGGGTCATTTGCTCACCGGTCATAAGCTCATGGGTCATTTGCTCACCGGTCATTAGCTCAGGGTCATTTACTCGCCGGTCATTAGCTCATGGGTCATTTACTCACCGGTCATAAGCTCATGGGTCATTTACTCACCGGTCATAAGCTCATGGGTCGTTTTCTCCCCGGTCTTTTGCTCACCGGTCATTTATTCACCGGTCATAAGCTCACCTGTCATTTACCTCACGGCTCATTAGCTCATCGGTCATCAGCTCACCGGTCATTAGCTCACTGGTCATAAGCTCACCGCTCAGTTGATCACCGGTAATTTGTTCACCTATCATAAGCTCACCGCTCAGTTGACCACCAAACATTCGCTCTCCGGTCATTCGTTTCCCAGTTAGTCGTTTACGCGCCATTTGCTGACCGTCATTTGGCTCGCCGAGAAAATTGAAAGCACTTGCTCAGCTGCATATGTCAGCTGGACCACAGTCCCTGTACAATTTGATTTGCGCTACTTGGCATCAAAACATCGTTGTCTTAGATGTAGAGTACCGCGTCAGCTCCAGGTTTGCTCGTATTAAGATGCCAAGCGTGGCACTTAACTTGTTTTCGAAAAGGGATTACTTATGAGGGTGATTTTCAGTGAGTACATTAAACTGTTACACAAAATAGCTACGCCATTATAAGAGTGATGTGTCTTTTTTAGCTCCTGAACGCAAAAACTTGTAATCAATTTCGTGATTGGTGTAAAGTCCTCAATTTTGTTCCACTGGGGACGATTTTGATCAGAAGGCTTTCGCTGCATAAAAAGCAGCACTTACAAGCAATCTTGGCATGTTTAAGGACTCAATCATGTTGCCCAGGCGTCGTGGCTATTTAGAAAGCTGTCAGTGTATCCGGGTCTTTTAGCCCCTTGGTGACTGATAACTTCTGCTTGAACAAGCCTCAAGTCATCCGTTTCTTGTATCCGTTTGACCAAACATTGGAATCATAAGTTTGGGTGCAGAAAAGACATCGAGGGGCCCGTGGGGATCTTACCTGGATAATGGGACAATTGTGAGATTGTCAGTTCGCCTCAACGCAACATTAACTTGTTGACACGGCCGAGTCTTAACGTCAATGCAGGGGTCACATTTCACACAAAATTTCCGTCGCTTTTCGGGTGGTCACTGTGCAGGGAGTTACTCACCCGGCGTAAAAGTCGATTGTCCGCAAAACGAGCTACATTTTTGTTTGTGTGTTGTTTGTTTTATGCGAAATATACAACCGTAACTTTGTCTTTAATGCCTAATTTCACAAATGTCAAAAATATATCTCAGTTCTTATTGTTTTATCAGATAAAAAAATTTTACTTAGTCAAGAGGTTTTTGAGAGAAAATTAGTAATTTTCAGGTTAAAGGTCAAGAGGTTAAAGAGCCAAGTTGGTCATTTTCAGGGTTAAACGTCAAATGGTTAAAGCAAAGGGAGTGAGCGCTCGAGCCATCGATTGGACAGTCGTCTGCGTAATTTGATCCCTGACCCGTCCTTGTTATTGTGTTACAGTGATTGTTTTTTCCCCCTTTTTTTTTTTTACTTTGGGTGATAAGAAAAAAGCAGTTGATTGGGTTATGTAACGCTCAAACAAACACAATATTTGCACAGATGTAATGAGTAAGTACAACTGTCACTACTCAATCTTTTGTTTTTGTTCCTTTGACCACAAAAACCCCAATCTCGAGGAGAATGCCCCTTTACATTTACCTGGGCGCATTGCTTCGGAACTTATTGTTATATTTATAGCAGGGTAAGACTTGGCTTCATTGCTTTTGACGCAATTGGATTTTCAAGTGTGAGAAATCGGACCCAGATTGTATATAAAAGAATATTAAATAATTTAAGCGCGATTTAAACTCAGTGGTCTTATTCTTTGTAGGTTCCGTATTCATGGAAAGGATGAAAAGGTTTTTTTTTTTTTGTTAACAGTATTCACAAAAGTTAACTGTATAGTTACTCGGTTAACTCCTGTGTTAGCAACCAGAACGCTCGAGAGTAAATTAAATTACTTGATTTGTTTAACTAAACAAGGCAGTGAAAAAACACTATGTGATACAGCTGGTTTTTGCTTCTAGGGGTAAAGTTAAGTGTAACAGTGTATTATTTAAAATAAGAATTTATGAAGCAAATAAGAAATCTGATATTTTTTGTCATGGGTGAACTACCGCATTTTGCGACTAGGGTAGTCTATTCCGGAATAGACTATCGATCTTCAAATCCTTTTAAATGGAACGTTTTTGTGTAATTTTAAATTTAAATATTATAAAACCTGTAAGCAATATATGGTACAATGTAATATGTATGAAAAATTTAAAACGTTCTATTCCAGAGAACTTTTACCTTCAGTAGTCTATTCCAGAATAGACGGTTGTCTATTCCGGAATAGACTACCGTAGTCGTAAAATGCGTTAGTTCACCCATGACAAAAAATATCTGATTTCTTATTTGCTTCATAAATTCTTATTTTAAATAATACACTGTTGTGTGCAGTTAACTTTTGCAAATACCATAGCTGCTAGTAAATTCTAGTGTCCGGGTACTTGCAAAGTCACGAATTTGGCCAGCGGCTATCTACCAATGGCAGGGAATTATAATTGTAAAATATTGTATAATAATAATAATAATAATAATAATAATAATAATAATAATAATAATAATAATAATAATAATAATAATAAAAATAATAAGAAGAAGAAGAAGAAGAAGTGTACCTGTATACTTGCTTGTACGTGTTTGCTTAAGTGTGCCAGAATTTATTGATGCATATTTGAATTATAATAAAATAACCTACATTCGTCATAAGCCCGCATATTTATCTGCGGGGGGTGGGGGGGGGGGTGGGGGTTGGGGGCGGAGAGGGATACACATTTCAAATGTGCTCCTTTTTGTCTGGCAATATTTCTTATTTGTGTTTGCGTGAAAGAAGACAGGGCTTTGAGGCAGTGTTTGGTTGACACTGGAGTGATCGGAAAGTGGCAGTGGCTGCAGGAAGCGCATTGGGCCAAGTGTTAAGCATTCAAATGAGGGTTGTTGTGGGTACCGAGAATTCAGGTGTGCCCAAAGTCCCTGGACGTTCTTGTTGACTAAAAACATTCTGTCGGCCCCTGACGTCATCTGAAACAAGGCAGCACCCGCGGAACGGTTCCTGCCGACTCCTTGTGTGCTTGGTAACTGTACAGATATCGGTCTAGTTGCTCATCATAATGCCGCAATAACAGAAAGGCGATTTTGTTTATGTAATATATTTGCATGTTTCTAAATGTGTCGATTCTGTTCCTAAAGCTGTCTTTGGGGACTACTGTGAAAACCTGATCAAAGTTAGGTCAAAGTGTGAAAAAAAAAACACGGCTGGTTTCCCTCTGTCTCTATGTATGGAATTGTAGGATTTCTTCTGCTTACTACAGCTTGCTTTAACCTGATTGGCTGCACTACCACCGCCTGTTGATCTATGGCTGGATTCCCCCCTCTCATCTGCCAATTGTTTTGAAATTCGTCTTTTATAAAACGTGATTCCCCCTGATAAAAAGAGTTAAGGTTTCATCATGGTATCAAAAGCTTACAGAAAAAATCTTTGTAAATATCAATGATTTATTTACAATAACGTTCGAGGAATTTCACCACCTCCTACCTTGAGATGTAGTTAACTTTACAGCACTAACGTGTACATGAAGTGGCTACAGCAACATTGTATGCCGGAGGATGGGGGGGGGGGGGGGTGGGGGGGCGGGTGTAATAAGCCTACCCTGTCTTTAAATTAAACAGCACAATTTTCGTCTTGAAAAGTGGGTGTCATGAGGAAGGAGAGGGGAGGGGGGGGGGGGGGTTTGACATATTTTCTGTTGCAGCAAGATTTTGTGTAACACATATTTCAAAGTCAGAGCCTCAGCGACTCGGGCACTAACCGAAATAAGCTCAAAACTAAGTTCCACCTTCAGGTATGATCGCATGGATCTCAGTTCTGATTTGGGAAACTGACTTCTGCAGTCATACTCCCTCTCTGCATCCCCGATACCCCCCCCCCCCTCCTCTGCCCCAGAGCGCGCTGTTCTCACTGTTATTAGCTGTCCGCGGGGCTGTTTAGATTTCAGTGCCACATTTATTTGTTTGTTGAAGTGTAAAAGCAAATGTGGCACGAACTATAAGTCATAAAAAGAATGCATAGAATGTGAGAGTAACGTTAAACCGCATGTGTTATAAATTCAGAAATTAGTTCATTAAGCTGTCCATTAGCAGTGTAGGAACTTACTTTAGGTCAGTTTGTTTCATTATTGCCAAGTCGTCAATCACAGCTGTCAATCACAGCTACCAGTGACAGACGTCAATCACAGCTGTCAATCACGGCAACAGTGGCGTACCGTTGTTATAAAACAGCTGACCTCTGGGGAGATCTATCTGTCATGTATAAACACAGAGCGGATGGGTATTTCTATCCATCTAGCCGTACTGTGCATCCCTCAGTGTTGAGTATTCTCACACATTGGTGAAAAAGGTGCAACTTGGTGGTAAAGTCACTAAAATCTTTATTTTAGTGACTTTTGTAAAAAGTGGTTCCTTACTGTTATTAGTATTATCAGTACTATTTTGCGCGGAATCTCCAGTGGGTCCGCAGAGTAAAAAGGTGTTATACACAACAGTCAGAACCGCCGTAGAGGTTAGCTGTTGGAGAACAACGGTGGCGTATAGTGAGCACAGAACTATCGATCAGTCAGAAAGTTGACATGAAGCGATAGATGCTCAACTGACCCATGTTGCATTTAAGGCGACATTCAAAATAGTGAGCCGGCTTATTTGCTCTACACTGAGATTAGATCAAATTGGTGTTTAAGGAAAACATCATGCGTTGATTTAAAAATTGCCTACCAAATAACGGGTTGGTATAATTGAAGTGCTGGCTGACGTCATGTGAAGAAATTTGCAAGTTACATGGGAGGGGTGGGGGCAGAACTGAAAGAAATGTTGGTCATGTGAAAGAAACACGGGTCGATTTTCTGATAGCAAATCACATTTAGTGTTGAAAAATGATCAACACTTCCCAATGCATTTTGCAGAATTTTTGCTGGTGGGTGGGGAGGGACAGGGGTGATGGCTGGGCAGGCGGTGGCTGGGGTGGCGGTGGCTGGGGAGGCGGAGGCTGGGGTGACGGGGGCTGGGATGGCGGGGATTGGGGAGGTTGGGGCTGGGGTGACGATGGCTGGGGAGACGGAGGCTGGGGTGGCGGGGACTGGGGTGGCGGGGTTTGGGGAGGTAAGCTTTAAAGAGTAAAATTGGTTTAGCATGGAGAAAAAAAGGCGTCACGACTTGCGGTGTGGAATTTGCGGCTTTAGTAAAAGTGCCCGCAGTTCTAATATGACCCTACTTTTTACACCAACGATTCTTTATTTCTGCACCATGTACCAAAGTGTTTTACTTGCTCTAGATTTATGTTTAAATGAATGCTACAACAATAAATAAACATAATTTACATTGAAAGAAAACAAATGAAACAAAGGAATAAAAAAAAATAAAAAAATAACATGTGAAGCGAAAGTGCAAAGGCTAAAATAACATCTTCTGTTTTATAATTTAGGAAAAAAGAGTCGCTTTCATTGAAAGTTTGAATAGAAGAGATGGTTAATAGAGGTCTGCAATAGAGGTCTGCACCTGGCGTACTTCAAGTTCATATACATTTAGGTCCTTAATGGCTTGATGATATTCAGTTCTTTCCCCCCCCCCCCACCCCCCCCCCCCCCCCCTTTGCAGTTTAAGTACGTGTTTGGAATAGCAGTTTCGTTTGTGATGCCGCAATAATCTCTCAAACAATGAAGTCAAAGTAGAGTGTTTTGAAGTTTAATTTAGTTTAATTCATAGATATCCTCTTGATAGAGTTGTTTTATTTTCCGTTTGTTTCAGCATCATCTCTGGGCCCAAATTCTTTTTTATTCGATAGCGATTTTTGTTCGATTTCGGGTCTTTTATTTTCCAAGCCCATTCAAAACGTTCCCCGTCGTCCGAATTGACATCCCGAATGTTTAGAAGATTCATTAAGTGTAGGGGCTTTGCGTTTTAACGTCGGTTGATTGAACAATTGTAAAACGAAATGTATTAAAAGGTATGCTGTGTCAGAATTGAACTAGAGCGGCACGTAGCTTCTTGTAAGTCAAGTGACACACTGGCAAACGCATAAAACTACCTTATTAACATTAACATAAACCAAAACTTTTAGCTGATTGACGCGACTGATAATCAGCTCAATGCACTAAACATGGGGAAGGTGGGGGGGGGGGGGGGGGGGGCGTGGGGTGAGCAGCTCTAAGTCCTCAATATGGTAGTGATGTTCGGCTGACGACCGCATGGAATATCTAGACCCGACCTATAAATCTTACCAGAATCTTAACTAACACCAGTTATATAATCTTAGCGTCTTAAATTTTGAATTAGGGACGCGGACATTAGTACCTGCCAGTTATTTTTGTTGATTCACGAAAAAATTGTCGGAAATGTAAGCGCAACTATAATTTCTGATTTCTTTATTTTGAACGTCCTTAAATTCTGATGGAAGGTGAGGGTCATACTAGTCCTAGATGACTCTTGCGGTCTTCCTTCTTGTCCTAGTAAGATGGAAAGGACTGGTGGCGTACGTACCCATCTGTCCGTTACTTTTTTGGCCAATCGCCAAAAATTGACAAAACAAATTGTTTTCGTCAGATCTTAACTGTCACCAGGGGAATAGCTCTACTGACATGAGATTTTACGTAAAGGTAGTAGGTATTGCTACCTACTTGACTATTACTTTTTCTGATGATACTCGAAAAATTAGACAAGATATTGGCGAAAAATCAGTAAAATCCTTCGTGACACCAGAGAAATAGCCTTATCGCTAGATTTTTTAGATAGATCATTGTAATTTACGTGGCTACTTTTTTTCCGTGATTGGAAAAAAAGACGGAAAATTGGCGTAAAAAAAAACAACTTCTTCGCTCTAAGATTTCAACTTGGAATGTAATCTTTAAGTCTTAGAACTTAGAACTGGGGAAGCAGACGTTAGTTCCTACCTGTTATTATTATTATTATTATTATTATTATTATTATTATTATTATTATTATTATTATTATTATTATTATTATTATTATTATTATTATTATTATATACCTATATGTCATAAATCTTGATATCAGCATTCGTGAGCGGCGACATTGTTCATGGACAATCATGTTTAATTTCATTTTCAATTTCCGTCACATTCGAATCTTTCGGTAGTTTCTACCGGAATAGCCTACCAATACTAGATTGTTTTTAGCCTAGCTGACTATCATCGGTGGGCTAAACTCGTCACTTTTCGGTGATGTGTCGTCCGCTATGTGTGTGTGTTTGTGTGTGTGTGTGTGTGTGTGTGTGTGCGTGTAAACAATTTGTAAAAATGCTACTCTTCCTACAGTTTTAGTCCAATTGTTGTGAACTTTGACAGGGGAGGGGAGGGAGATTACGCTTTCCAGTACGAACTGAAACACACTACTAAAGTGAAACATTCAAAGTATAAAGATGAACCACAATGTGTTCTGTTGTAAAAAGATATTCCGAGGATATGGTGGATTCGTAACTACGAGAAGACACTCAGGACATTTGAGAAATCACCAACCGTGTTCTATATATATATATATATATATATATATATATATATATATATATATATATATATATATATATATATATATATATATATATATATCTTGAATTGGTGGTGTCGTAGATAAGTGAGCGCTGTCACATGCGCAGATGGTCAGTGGTGTTATATGTGAATCAGTTGAAGATCACCTCATAAGTGAAAGTACACTTGCTCCCTTGTACGAATGCCAGAGTAAGGGTTAGTGGGGGTGGGGGAGAGGCTCACGTGATGTGCCACATGGCCGCGTAGTAGATGGCGAGCGATAATAAGGTGGAGGAGCCTACCTCGTGTGTGTTTCGGCTCCATCGTGATAAAACAGACGCCGGAAAGTTAGAAAAGGTGAAAAGGAAATCGTAGAAAATCATTGTTCTGGTGAAATATAATGCCCATTATAAGTGATACACGTAATCAATGCATTGTTTTTGTCAAGTCGAGGTGTATGTCTACATGGATTACGCCACTAAACCATCCAGGTTTAGTGGAAAGAGGGGAAACTGGGTTGAATTGAGCAGTCAGTATTCGACGACTAATTTGGATATACTTTGATCCAGTTTAGTCTCACCTGCACTTGCTGAATCCGGATTGGGCCTTGACATTTGGGCCACGCGAAACAAACCATGCTACATGTGATAGTCTATAGATAGAAGTGATATGCCCTAGTTGTGGTCAGGCCCGGAATATGGGGTCAGGTCCGGAATATTGGGTCAGGCCCGGAATATGGGGTCAGGCCCGGAATATGGGGTCAGGCCCGGAATATGGTGTCAGGTCCGGAATATGGTGTCAGGTCCGGAATATGGGGTCAGGTCCGGAATATGGGGTCAAGCCCAGGATATGGGGTCACGTCCGGAATATGGGGTCAGGGCCGGAATATGGAGTCAGGTCCAGAATATTGGATCAGGTCCGGAATATTGGGTCAGGTCCGGAATATTGGGTCGGGCCTGTCTTGAGTAGAAGTTGGAGAAGGTTGCTTGTGTCTGATTTATATACTCCTTCTGTCTGTTTGTGGTGTGAACGAATTGAAAAATCCTTCCCTTAATCTCCCCTCTGTGCAAATATACAACGACCAGTGCTAGCCCCATTCCCTTTGCTTCGTATCATGCCCCGGATTGATGCGAAGAATGGACGGCCGGCCTAGAACCGTACATAAATAAGACGAAGAAGGAACGAAGGAGAAGCCTCAAGATAAGGCCATATCTAAAGTATGTCTAAATACAGAGGGGCAACCTATTCGCACTTGCTCTACTTTCCGTGCCTCGGCATTAACACAGAATTCTACCAGGCTAAAGTTTAATGGTAAGGGCTGTTCCAAATTTGTTACTGGACGGGGGTGGGGGAGGGGGGATCGTGTATATCTCAAGTCTTAAGAGACAGTTAACCATGTTGTCAAATTCTTTTTTTTTTTTTTGGTCAAATTTCAATTATTAATAGATAACATTTGATATATGACACAGAAATGTGCCGAGTAAAGAACGCGGCTTATTTTGTGATGCAGCTTAAATGCTAATATGACCTTTTTTGTTTCTTCTGATGTAGCTTATGTGCTAGTGCAGCTTATGTGCTGATACAACTTTTTCCTGATGTAGCTTATGTGTTAATGTAGCTTATGTGCTGATGTAGCTTACGTGGTGATGTAACTTATGTGATGATTTATCTTATGTGCTGGTGTAGTTTATGTGCTGGTGTAGTTTATGTGCTAATGTAGCTTATGTGCTGATGTAACTTACGTGATGATTTATCGTATGTGCTGGTGTAGTTTATGTGCTAATGTAGCTTATGTGCTGATGTAGCTTACGTGCTGATGTAACTTATGTGACGATGTAGCTTATATGCTGGTGCAGCTTATGTGCTGATGTAGCTTATGTGCTGATGTAGTATATGTGCTAATGTAGTGTATGTGCTAGTGTGGCTTATATGCTGGTGTAGATTCTGTGTAGATGTAGCTTATGTGCTGGTGGAGCTCATGTGCTGGTGTAGCTTATGTGCTGGTGTAGCTTAAGTGCTGGTGTGGATTATGTGCCGGTGTAACTTTTGTGCTAATGTAGCTTATGTGCACATACAGCTTGTGTGCTCGTATAACTTTTGTGCTAATGTAGCTTATCTGTTGGTGTAGATTCTATGTAGATGTAGCTCATGTGTTGGTGTAGCTCATGTGCTGGTGTAGCTTATGTGCTGGTGTGGCTTAAGTGCTCGTGTGAGTTATGTACCGGTGTCACTTTTGTGCTAATGTAGCTTATGTGCTGGTGCAGCTTGCGCGCTGATATAGCTTATGTGCTGATGTAGCTTATGTGCTGATGTAGTTTATGTGGTAATGTAGCTTATGTGCTGATGTAGCTTATGTGCAGATGTAACTTATGTGCTAATGTAGCCTCTGTGCTGGTGCAGCTTAAGTGCTGACGTAGCTTATGTGCTCTTACAGCTTGTGTGCTGATATAACTTATGTGCTGATGTAGTTTATGTGACCGTACAGCTTGTGTGCTCGTGTAACTTATGTGCTGGTGTAGCTTATGTGCTGCTGCAGCTTTTGTTTTATGGTGGTTTTTGTGAAGGTGTAATTCAACAGCCTTTTTTGTTTGCACATCTAATGTCCCAATGCAGACCTGTACTGGTCTCAAAACCGGACCTTGTGGAAAGTTGGTATGAGTCTCACTGGACACTCATACAACTGACTGGTAGGGACTTGTCATGATACACCGACCCATCGACCATCCCCACCCCCACCCAGTAGAACCGACCCACCCAAACACCCAGCCAATCAGCCTGACACACCCACGCATTAAGCTGACTGGTAGGGACCATCCCCACCCCCACCCATCCAGCCAGCGAGTCTGACACACCCACTCACACAACTGAATGGTAGGGACTTGTCATGATACACCGACCCATCGACCATCCCCTCCCCCATCCATCCAGCCAGCCAGCCTGACACACCCACTCATACCTCTGACTGGTAGGGACTTGTCATGATACACCGACCCATCGACCATCCCCACCCCCACCCAGTAGTACCGACTCACCCAAACACCCAGCCAGCCAGCCTGACACACCCACTCATACCTCTGACTGGTAGGAACTTGTCATGATACACCGACCCATCGACCATCCCCACCCCCACCCATCAAGCCAGCCAGCCTGACACACCCACTCACACAACTGAATGGTAGGGACTTGTCATGATACACCGACCCATCGACCATCCCCACCCCAACCCCTCCAGCCAGCCAGCCTGACACACCCACTCATACCTCTGACTGGTAGGGGCTTGTCATGATACACCGACCCATCGACTATCCCCAACCCCACCCAGTAGTACCGACCCACCCAAACACCCAGCCAGCCAGCCTGACACACCCACTCACACAACTGACTGGTAGGGGTTTGTCATGATACACCGACCCATCGACCTTCCCCACCCCCACCCATCCAGCCAGCCAGCCTGACACACCCACTCATACCTCTGACTGGTAGGGGCTTGTCATGATACACCGACCCATCGACCTTCCCCACCCCCACCCATCCAGCCAGCCAGCCTGATACACCCACTCACACAACTGACTGGTAGGGGCTTGTCATGATACACCGACCCATCGACCATCCCCACCCCCACCCATCCAGCCAGCCAGCCTGACACACCCACTCATACCTCTGACTGGTAGGGGCTTGTCATGATACACCGACCCATCGACCATCCCCACCCCCACCCATCCAGCCAGCCAGCCTGACACACCCACTCACACAACTGACTGGTAGGTTCTTGCCATCATACACCGACCCATCGACCATCCCCACCCCCACCCAGTAAGCCGACCCACCCAAACACCCAGCTATCCAGTCAACCAGCCTGACACACCCACTCTGCCCCTTCTTACCCGTCCAGCCAACCGCGTCTGGAACAACCCTGTACGTAATGTTAACAAAACTGTTACATGAGTGTTCCACAGAAGGAAAAGAAAAACTAATGAATGGGTAGAATTTACATATGACGATAAGAATAGAATAATTGACCATAAATATAAGTTTGCATAGAAATAAATTTGCCAGCGGGGTGGGGGGTGGGGGGAGATGGAGGGGTGTTTGCGGGAGAAGTCGCTTTCTATATGATACTGGTATAATTAATTGTTATATTCCTGGATATATTTAGCGATACATCTGTATTTTTTAAAGAAGTGGACCGGCAAACCGCTTCTGCAAAAACACGTCAGATTTGATGCATTAGTTCACACTTTCGAGCATACATTAAATGACTGGGCCACCGGCTTACAAATGTCAGTTTGTCAAAATAGACTAATTGCTGACAGAAAAAAAACCTTTTCCTGGCCTGATATAGCAGATAACATGCTGTGTGTTGTGCCGGAGAAGCGTGTACCTGATGTGAAGTAAATAAATAAGGAAAAAAAATATTTTAAAAAGTGTTGATCTGTCCGAGATTTCCCATTTCATAATGTGTTTTTGCTTGTTATATATTTTATTTATTCGTTTCTTTATCAGCTTATTTTATTAGTATATATATATATATATATATATATATATATATATATATATATATATATATATATATATATATATATATATATATATATATAATCTTTGCAATCTCAGAATGTTCTGTCACGTATGTGTAAAATATTTAAAATAATACCCGCACATCTCTTTGACTGAGTAATGATATGTAGGTCACACTTAATACCTGCATTTTTTTCAACTTGGGTAGAAACAGGGACTAAGAGGAGGAGGATTGCGGAAGCATGAAGAAGTTAGTTAAAGGCTCCTTCTTACCCCTTATCTATACATTACGTAAGTTGAGATGCACCATTGTAAATAGACAGTTGGGAATCTTTTTAAAGTGGTTGCTGGAGATTAAATAACCAATTATCGGTGCAGCGTCTGATATTCTATCTGTGATTTAGGTTTAAATGGGAACCTGGATGAACTTGCAGCGGAGATTATGTGCGAGTGCACAAGTTGACTGAGTTCTGTAGGCCAGCGATACAGCGGGCCAATCCAATGTCGTAAATCGGGGGGGGGGGGGTAGGGGTGGGGGTGGTATTTCAGAGATACGACCGATAATATGGATCACGGGGGCGGGGGGCACTAATGTACCAACAGATTATCATGCATGCCCATGGCTTTTTAAAACGACCCCAAAACACGCAGTGCTAATTTTAACATAATACCATTTTTTTTATCTAAACGTGGAATAAAATTCTGAAGTAGCCCAATTTTTCGTGGGAAACGCAGAGTACTAAATAAAAATTCCTATACCCCGACCCCTCCATTTTTTTACGAAACTCTCTGCACTCCGCCGCGTCTGGCCTCAGAATTACTCCGTAAAATTTCCTGCGTTTTTTTTTTTTTTTTTTTTTTGGGACACGTATGGTAACATATTTCATAACCAAGTGCCTTTCCGGGTGGAGAGTATAGAAAAATATGGCGGCACACCATTCTGGACACGTGGATAAGCTGTTCCTCATAAGAAAATCATATGACTTCTAACCCCTAGCTGAAGGGAAATGGGACCGGGCAAAACGTGACTGCTGTTGCTGTAAATAAACAAAATGTGCTTTGTGTGCGTGATTCCTAGGCGAGGACGGCGGCCATTTTCTGATTGGAGTGGCTAGGCAGCAGGTGAACCGAGTGACGTCATCGTATTTTATAATACAAACATGTTGACTCAAGTGTCGTCTTCTGCGGAAGAAATTATATACATTGCATCAGTGGCCTGCGTCGTTAGCATGAACAAGTTTATTTTGAAATAAATATGGCAGGAAAGAGAAAATGTTTGAAGCAAGGCTTGAATTAATTTTATGGAGTGGGTGGAGTGAGGTGGAGGGGGGGGGGGGCTTTTTTTTTTAGACCAGCCGACTTCGTCGGACTGGGCATATCACATCAGTACGGGGAGGGAGCATCCGTCGTCTGTATGTATGTGTGTACGTACGTATGTAAATTTTACTTAAAATGCTTCCTCTCGATCAGATTTGATAGGATGCCTTTCAAATTTTACACGATTGTTCTCAAGGTCTCTCTTGAAAAATTACCTATTTTTTGGCAGTCCGCTAAAAAACTTACCAAATAGGGGACATTGAAAATTGTTTTGGCCCCCGATTTTCAGAATGCCTTTTCTCCTAAAATAGGAATTCTGAAACAAATAAGAAACCAGATATACTTTTGATAGGCTATTCCGGAATAGACTACCGATTAATCGAATGTCACAGAAATCGATTTTTTTTTCCATTATTTCATCCCTTTATGTTGCATACTATATAAACAACTTATTTTGTTTGTTTACAAAAAATATGAAAAAATTGAAAATACAAAAACTTTTTAACAATTTTAAGTTTCAATAAGTTATTCAATACTGAACTGCCGACATTTTAATAAAAAGCCAAATGCAGTTTTTCAATATTTTTATTTTCCTTCCGCCAAAAGACAAAAATTTACATGGTTCAACTTACTTATGAACCAGTATTGATTTGTCTGACATTCGAACTATCAGTATCTGTTCCGGAACAACCTACCAAAAATATCTGGTTTCTTAGTGGCTTCAGAATTCTTATTTTAAATAATAGAGTAATTTTGTATAAATGTTCAGTAGGAAGGCTTCTCTAAAAATACAAGAACTTTTCTTGGCGATCGGCCAAAATTAGTAAAACCTCCTACAATATTGATTGCATTCTTTTCCAATTTTATATCTGCTAGATTGATCTCTCGTTAAAAATAGTCTTTTGGCTGTCCACCAAAAATTGGCCAAATGGCCATTCTCAAAAAAAAAAAAAAAACTGACCAATTGACGGCATTTTAAATGTTTTTGTTTTCCAAAATGACTGCTGCAGTTTGATTAGAGGTATTCGAAAATTTAGAATATTGCTTTTCATGTGATGTTTTCTTTTAAAATTAAAAAAAAAACTACTTTTTTAGGCGCAGCTCCGAAAATTGACCTCATGCCGCTGTTCGAACGTTTCAGGGATCAAGATTTTGAAAATAGCTCTTCTGCAAGTGATTCTACTCAGATTGCTTTCATTTTTGGTCGTAGTCCAACAATAAACCTTCTTTGAAATTTATTTTTCTGACCTCCGCCAGAGATTAAGCGAGTCTCTGCCTTTGAAATATTTTCAGTAACCGTTTTTTTTTATCACGTCTTTTCGGAGACAGTACAAGTTTATTGATTCTAGATTCACTAGATCTCGGCTGTTCACAATGTCCCTGGACATTCGTCTTACTCAGACAGTATCATCAAAACGAAAATGTTAATCAAGTATAAAGCTACCAAACTGGTGACAAGGGTGTTTATGATACTTATTGTGCATTTAGCACTTGCTTGCTGAAGCCTTTGCCGTCAGTGAGCAGCACAACAACAACAACAACAACAACAACAACCGGTCACGCATGTAGCCTTGTGTGCCCCACTGGCCAAACTAAAACCTGAAATATTTTCTCGTAAAAAAAAAAGATTTATTATTATTTATTTTTATTATTTCCAGTATCACGTACTTCTCATTTCTTCGTAATTACGTTTATTTTTAGGCAGAAAGTGCCAAACATACATGTTTTGTTTTTGTACATTGAATAAACTCAGAACTCCGGGCTGGTATTAAAGCCGGGCCCGACCCACCATACAAATTGACCCCCCCCCCCCCCCCCCCCCCCCAGATGAGTTAAGCTATTAATATGTTCTTGTCAAGCACTGATGGTAGGTAGCTGGTCATTCCAGCATTTAACACAAGTGTTAACAGTGTGAAGAGTTGTGAAACTGAACACAGTATCAACAAACATGTCAAGGTTCTGGTTTGTGGTTAGCGATTTCATCAACAAATTATTGTTAAATAAATATTTTTAACCATATAAAATTAACTGCATAGCTGAATTGAAGTCCTGCGTAAACTGTGACTTCTGTGCACTCACGGTAAGATTTCCTCAGTCTGTAACTATGTTCTGATCACGTTTCGTTTTTTTTTTCCTCTGTTGCCCATGTCTGTAGTGAAAGAAGGTTTGCGTGAATGGGGGTATACCATAATTTTCTGTATATAATACTCGTTTTCTTTCACCGATTTTTGAACAAAAGTAGGGGTGAGTATTATATGTGGTACCAATGAGACAAAAAATTTATTACTTACTTTATATCCACGTCTTGAATGGCTATATGTCTAAGTTGGGCTATTTTATACAAGTAACACTATTTCACACTTTAGTCAAGATTTTCAAGTCTAAGACTATATTACGGAGTAGTCTTGCTGATAAAGATAACGATGGAGTAACATGTGCTCCAGTTGCATTGTCCAGTAAGGTCAACAAAAGTCAAGTAAAAAATAAGAGTACATATTTAGGGGGCGTATTATACACGGAAATTACAAGCATCCCGGGTTTAAGTCAGATATTATGTCAGTTATCCGGGGATCTAAAAGTGACCTCGGCACTTCCTGTCAGTTTCTGAAAACATCGCGTCGTGCAGCGGGCCCCAGGAACATTTCCTGCATGAGCAGCAGGGTTCCAGGAACATTTCCTGCATAAGCATCGTGGTCCCAGCAACAGTTCCTGTACGAGCTGCGGGATCCCAGCAACAGTTCCTGCATGAGCAGCGGGATCCCAGCAACAGTTCCTGCATGAGCAGCGGAATCCAAGCAACAGTTCCTGCATGAGCAGCGGGGTCCCAGCAACAGTTCCTGCATGAGCAGCGGGGTCCCAGCAACAGTTCCTGCATGAGCAGCGGAATCCCAGCAACAGTTCCTGCATGAGCAGCGGGATCCCGACACTTCCTGCCCTGACTGTGGTCAACGTTTTCGGAACAGAACTGTATGAATTGTAACTTTCCTAGAAAAACTCCAGGAACCTGGCTGGATATCACACGGACCCGACGGGGTATCGCTGTGTTCATGCGAGATATCGCTCTTAACGGCGGCGCGATTTTGCTCTGTCTCGGAGGAATATCGTTGTGTCTCCGCGAGATATCACAGTTCAGGCGGGGTATCACTCTGTTCCGGCGGGATATCGTTCTGTCCTGGTGGGATAAGACTTTCCCTGCGGTATATCACTCCATCGGCGGGATATCACTGTTCCGGCGGGATATCGTTCTGTCCTGGTGGGATATGACTGTCCCGTTCGGATATCGGTCTGTGGAATATTTTTCTGTCTCGACAGGATATCACTGTCGAGAGGGGTGAGTGATATCCCTTCAGCATGCCACCGTGCATTTCCTGTGAAAATCATATCGGACGGGGGTGTCCCTGGATACTCAGGATGTCCTTGGATACTCAGGATGTCCTTGGATATTCAGGATGTCTTTGGATACTCAGGATGTCCTTGGATACTCAGGATGTCCTTGGATATTCAGGATGTCCTTGGATACTCAGGATGTCCTTGGATATTCAGGATGTCCTTGGATACTCAGGAGTTCCTTGGATACTCAGGATGTCCTTGGATACTCAGGATGTCCTTGGATATTCAGGATGTCCTTTCATACTCAGGATGTCCTTAGATACTCAGTATGTCTTTGGATACTCAGGATGTCCTTGGATACTCAGGAGTTCCTTGGATATTCAGGATGTCCTTGGATACTCAGGATGTCCTTGGATACTCAGGATTTCCTTGGATACTCAGGATGTCCTTGGATACTCAGGATGTCCTTTGATACTCAGGATGTCCTTGGATACTCAGGATGTCCTTGGATACTCAGGATGTCCTTGGATACTCAGCCATAACAATCAATGAAATAAAATGTAAATGTCGAGTAAATACAACACGTCCTCGTTGTAACGGCATCAGATATAACGGCACACAGCTCAGTGACGTAGTTACCTAGACTCATAAAAGCTATGCCCTGCTTACAACTGTAGTTGTTTGACATTTTTATTCGATAACTATTTAATATCGCCAACATTCGGTTCGGCTAGGGACCAGTGGTGTTAGGTCTTTAGTTTGGCGCCATCCAGGGTAATGTTATCGAGTATCTTGAGCATAACTAATTTTGTGTAAGTGGCAAATTCCCCAACTGAATGCCTTGATTATCTTGATTCATGTAGAATCCCATAGATCGTCAGCGAAACATGCTTCCTTCTTTGGATAGCAAAAGAGCGTTAAATAACAATCATAACCATTCGTGTAATAAACAAATACACGTTTTATAGGCAGAAGAGGAGAGCAAAAAACTTGATGCGGAAATGACCGAGATTTCAGCCTTAGAAACAGAGGAAAACAGAGGGTGCGTAATCCATGTTTAACCTCATCGCTCGTAAACTAGTCTTCTCTTTTTGCCGAGCCTGTATTCATAAATAATGTTGCAGCACCCATTTGAAACGTACAGTATTTGCTGTATTTATACCGGCGAATTGTGAGCTTGTCCATCTGTCCACATGCGTGTCCGGGCTATATCTCTGAACCTACAGCTCGAATTGTTTTGAAATTTCACTCACGGATAGAGCATATGTTGAAGGTGTCCAGCGCCGCATTTTTGTTTCAATTCCTGAAAAATGGTAAAAATAACAGTATTTTGAAATTTGGTAAAATTTGGCGTCTTGACATAATTTTGCCTGGGAAACTGAACGCGTCGTCCAGGCTGTGTCTCGAAAACTTCCATCTTTTTTAAATTTCACACACGGATAAAACAAACACTGCGAATTGCCAAAATATCTTTTTTTAATATTAAACTTAGCTTTTGTCGAGATATCACCACTGAATGCTTTAGAACTGTGAAAAAGTAATGCAAATGGCAGTAGTTTGCAACTTGTAAACGGACTTTAACACCAGTTTCATGGATCACCGGGGGATCGTATTTCTGCCGTAGCACCGATATAATGGGTCATCGCGTTACGGGGCGGGGGGGGGGGGGGGGGGAGGTCGTGTCTCTGCCGTAGCACCGATATGATTGGTCATCGCGTTACACGGGGGGAGGGAGGGGGGGAGGTCGTTTCTCTGCCGTAGCACCGATATCATGGGTCATCGCGTTACACGGGGGGAGGGAGGGGGGGGGGAGGTCGTTTCTCTGCCTTATCACCGATATCATGGGTCATCGCGTTACACCGGGGGAGGGAGGGGGGGAGGTCGTGTCTCTGCCTTAGCACCGATATCATGGGTCATCGCGTTACACGGAGGGAGGGAGGGGGGGGGGGGGGAGGTCGTGTCTCTGCCTCAACACCGATATCATGGGTCATCGCGTTACACGGAGGGAGGGAGGGGGGGGGGGGAGGTCGTGTCTCTGCCTCAACACCGATATCATGGGTCATCGCGTTACACCGGGGAGGGGGTGGTGGGTGGTGTTTCTGCCTTAGCACCAATTTCATGAGTCATCCGCCTCACACGGAGGGGGGGAGGGGGGGGGTCATGTCTCTGCTTTAGCACCGATATCATGGGTCATCCGCGTTACACGGGGGATCGTGTCTCTGCCTTAGCACCGATTTCATGGATCATCCGCGCTACACGGGGGATCTTGTCCTCTGCCTTAGCACCGATTTCATGGGTCATCCGCGTTACACGGGGATCGCATCTCTCCCTTAGCACCGATTTCATGGGTCATCCGCGTTACACGGGGATCGCATCTCTCCCTTAGCACCGATTTCATGGGTCATCCGCGTTACACGGGGATCGCATCTCTCCCTTAGCACCGATTTCATGGGTCATCCGCGTTACACGGGGATCGCATCTCTCCCTTAGCACCGATTTCATGGGTCATCCGCGTTACACGGGGATCGCATCTCTCCCTTAGCACCGATTTCATGGGTCATCCGCGTTACACGGGGATCGCATCTCTCCCTTAGCACCGATTTCATGGGTCATCCGCGTTACACGGGGATCGCATCTCTCCCTTAGCACCGATTTCATGGGTCATCCGCGTTACACCGGGCATCGCATCTCTCCCTTAGCACCGATTTCATGGGTCATCCGCGCTACACCGGGGATCGTGTCTCTGCCTCAGCACCGGTTTCATGGGTCACCCGCGCTACACGGGGGATCTTGTCTCTGCTTTAGCACCGATTTCATGGGTCATCCGCGTTACACGGGGGATCGTATCTCTGCCTTAGCACCGATTTCATGGGTCATCCGCGTTACACGGGGGATCGTATCTCTGCCTTAGTTATCTCTTAATGGCATTCGTTTCACATTGAAGTTGGAAAACATTTCGAGTTACTTCAATTTTTCTTAGTAATTTATCGGCATTCTTATTTGAAGCTGACATTCAAGACCATCCGTAATAGCAAATGGCTGCTTGGACGCCATGTTGATTTTAAGGTTATGGCAAGTTTCTTGTTGCAAAACCACTGCTGACCTGACGCCTGCCATACCTCCTGTAATGTTCCCACACGTGCTGTAATGGTCCCATACCTCCTGTAATATTCCTATACGTCCTGTAGTGTTGTTAGTAATGTTTTCATAAATTCAGTAATATACCCATACGCCGTGTTATGTTTCCGCAAGTTCTGTAATGTTCAAAAACCAAATAGTTTTTTAATGTTGATAGTTGAATACACGGCACTGTGGTATTCAGATAGTGTGCCGACGAGAGGTAGTATTCAGGTACTGTGCCGACGAGAGGTAGTATTAGGGTACTGTACCGACGAGAGGTAGTATTCAGGTACTGTACCGACGAGAGGTAGTATTCAGTTAGTGTACCGACGAGAGGTTAGTTATCAGAAGTGGTTTTGTTTCAGCGTGCTGGACACGTTACGAGCCCTGGTGGCGAAGAACGAGAGCCTGAAGCTCCAAGAACAGCAATTCAAAGCACATTGCAAGGTATCGTAAATCGGCAATGTATGTTGGTGCGTCACTGCCACTTGTCTGTCACGTGATCAATAGACAACTTTCATAATAGTGACAGTGTTGTTAATTTTATATGATTGTTTTGTGGGTTTCTAGGCTTTGTATAGGGTGAATTGGTGACTTATCGTAAAATGGGATTGTTGGTTTTTTTAATTTCCATAGTAAAGGTGACAAGTTTTCACTCGTCTTGGTTGAACAGGAAGAAATGAAGAGGCTGCAAACTGCTATGGAAGAGCTGAAGCAAGATGGCGGCCTCCAGGACAGTGATAAGGTGGTCTGTCTCATGAGCCTGTGTCTCGTTTCTTTGTATGGGAGGGAATGTCTTCACCTGTGTGGGATCATCGGGGTTGTGTGGTGGAATCAGCGGGGTTGTGTGGAATCAGCAGGGTTGTTTGGGATCAGCAGGGTTGTTTGGGATCAGCAGGGTTGTGTGGGATCAGCGGGGTTGTTTGGGATCAGCGGGGTTGTTTGGGATCAGCGGGGTTGTGTGGTGGAATCAGCGGGGTTGTGAGGAATCAGCGGGGTTGTTTGGGATCAGCGGGGTTGTGAGGAATCACTTCTGGTGGCATCGCATTTCGAAGAAGAAGGCGTTGGATTTGGAAATTGACCAAAGAACAGTACAAATACCCTGCCGGTGCGTTAATGGTGTTAGGCGGGTGTTTACATCGTGGGCCGCTGTTCAGGTGAACCCCCCTCACCCCACCCCCTTCCCCCGTCCCCAAGTTTCTATATCTCCATTGACGGATAACTTGAAATATGTTGAAACCGAATTGTTTTTATAGGCTCTGATAATTGTCATCATGGTTGTACACCTTGCTTAAGCGATCACGCGATTCAAGAATCCATTTGGCAGCATTTCTGTAGCTGGAGGGAGTTGCCCAATGCATTGTGACGTCACGATTCTTCAAGAATTTTATCAGTCTAAAATCAGTTTAATGTCTTCCTCTGCTGTCAAAATTAGTTGACGTCACACAGAGACATTTATCGACCCCGCTAAGTGGCTGATCGGTTGGCCTTCAGCTACTAAGTGCACCTGCACTTATACAAAAGCCACTTATTTTTTGAATTTTAATAACGGATCATTTTATTCGATATGTTAAATAAAAATTTAGATTAGGGAACATGTGTCGTTAAGCAACGACATTTTCTATTATTTATTCCCCACAGGTAGAAAGTGTGGGAAATATATGCGATCGACCGTGTGTCGGTCTGTCGGTCTGTCATCATCAGCTTGTTAACACGATAACTTAAAAACTGCTGAAAGGATTTTAATGAAACTTGGTATGTAGCTTCTGTGGGAAAACACACAGATTGGTATTGTAAATGGGCCAGGTTCGTCCAAGGAAAATGCACCAACTAGACCTGGAAAATTTCAGCTCTTGATTGACTATGGATGGCCGTGTTAAACTGAATGAGGGGGGGGGGGGGGGCGCTATGCACACTGCTCTAGTTGTTTTTTCCTTAATTTGCACCCCTGTGTGGGAACGTAATGTTACAGGTACCGCAGGCCTTTATTGCGGGTTAAGCTGTACAGCGAAACCGACAGAAAGGGTTTTAGTTTGGAGGCACTGCCCTGTGCAATTAGGTCCATTTTCTTGTCATCTGCAGTATATATGTGTCGTGGCACGTGTGGCCTTGGCTCGGAGATATTTGGATGGGAATTGCAAAAAACACTTTCTGGACCATACGGCACCCTCACCCCTAAAAACAAACGTTGATAAGAAAACAGAAATCTTAGCCGCTCAAATGAAGTCCAAGACCTCGAAAAAGTCTTCGTTTTTTCCCGCCTCCAAGTATATTCATTTTAAAAACCTATGTTTATTTTTTTTTGCTAAAGCTAAAGTCGTTAGTTGATCCGACAATTTGATGCCTGTTGGGTATGGATAAAGTTGCATCGTTGCTGTAAAATTCAAATGTCAATACACTACATCGGCCTAGAATTTTACTATGTAATCAGTAAAATTGACATATGGGCACTTAATTCGTTCGTTGACTTTAAGATGTATATAGATATGCTTATTTTCACACAGTAAAAACAAGAAACACGAGGTGCTGCCGTTTTTCTATTGCAAAATTTTCCGTAGAGCTTTGCATTCCGCCGGTTGTCCGCACGTCTGTCTGTCCCTTTCTGTCGGTTGGGTCTCTTGGAATTGTTTTTCAGCCCAGCCGACTATCGTCGGCGGGCTATACTCGTCACTTGTGGGCCTGTCCGTCGTCCATTATGAACGTGTGTGTGCGTGTGTGTGTGTAAACAATTTTTTAAAATGCTACTTTTCCTACAGTCTGGTCCGATTGTTTTGAAATTTGGCAGGAATGTTGCCGGTGTGATTTGGGCCAAAATGTTGACCAAATTTGAGGAAACGTTAAAACTGCTAATCTTCCCACAAATCCGGTCCAGTTAAGTTTTAAATTTTACAGGAATGTTCCCTTCAAGCTTCTGCCTCAGGCTTGTAATTTGTTTGGCTATTTCACTAAAAATTGCCCAAATTATTGGCCAAAAACCGGTCAAATTGCAGAAAAATCAGTGTCTTCATGCGTGTTGCTTCTTCACCAGTCGTTGGGTATGGAACCTGAATAGCTCAAGTGGTTAGGCGTTGCGCTTATACTCAGAGGATCGTGATTTCAGGCCTTGCTGTAGGGCAGTGTTTTTCCATCGTCTTCCTTTGTCGGTTTTTCATGCCCATGAGGCCCTCTGTTAAAATCTAAATTTTGTCAAAATTGGTCGGTTTCTGCTTTCACCTTTGTAATGTTTTCGCTTTTACGGCTGGGCACAGTGTTAGGTCAACTCAAAATCCTGCTACAGCTCCTAGACATTTTTTTATGTCTTGATGTCTAATGTTTATGTTTGTGATTTATCCGAAATTCAGTATGGCCAACGGTCGCCATCTTGTTTTCTCAGTATTCTTGGGAGAATATTTTGATGCATTTGACCTTTAATCCGCGTGTTTCTCTTTCGAATTTCAACAGATGAAGGGGAAACTTTGGCATCTTGATCTTGTGTGAAATCCACTTCAGCGATCTTGATGAAAAAAATCATATCAAAGATATGAAATTATCGCTTAGGATTTTACTTTTTCAACTTGACTGTAAATAAACCATGATAAATACGACTGTCTGTGATTATTGTCTCTGAGGGTATGAGTCCTGCGGAAATAACAAAAAGCATTCTTCGTGAAATAAGTGGGAGTGACACGATTTTACCAAAGGTAAATTTTGGTGGGTTTTCAGAATCCTGAGATGTGAAGTAAAGGACGATTTTGATCCGAGTTTGCAGTCATTCATTAATCGAAAGGATTGAAATGGAACGGCAAAAATCGGAAATACTGATTTGTGAAGCAGCCTCAAGATCATGAGCTATTTCGAGCTATTTCAAAAGTTGGCAGTGTGTATTTTGCTGCTGTAAGAAAACGATCTGGTTCACTGCCAAGGGTGCTGTACTCGTGACTCGTTTTCATTTTTTTCTTTTCAATCGTAGGCACAGCATTAATTCATAGAAATTTAAGCAATTGTGTTTCTCGGAAATTTGTATTTTTGTTTTTTTTAACTTGGGCGCAGCTGCTCGAGCATTGGTGATCAAACGGTGCTGAAATGACGTGATTGTGTGACTAGGTTTCACCTAAAGGGGTAGGCCAGGAAGAATAATATTCTTGTTTCTTAATTTTATCTTTAAACGGACGCCGCTGGCCGGCGATCTTTTCTAATTCTTGTCGAAATATTTAGATCCGGCTGGAGCTGCACTATATATATATATGGTTTCGGCAACCCGGCATTGGCCAAAATTCTTGTTTTGTTTTTTTTTTTTTTCACAAAGTATTGTGACTCTGTGACTTACTGTGACTCAATACTTTTATTATCAAGTTAGAAGTTACAAGTTAGAAGCATTTACAGTGTTTTTCGTATGAAAATGCGAAAATCGTAGGCGTAAAATTTTAATATTTTAATACCTTGCTGTGAAAGGCAATTTTTCAGTACTGTTTCTTCCATCCGGTTGAATCTTTCTTACTTTAAAATGTTATACAGTAAAACCTCGATATAATGAACACTGTCGGGACCGAGCAAAATATTCACTAGATCGAGTTGTCCACAGGATTCAGGGGGTTCAGGATTTTCTTAAGTCAGAAGGTAATTTTTTTAGATTCAAATAAAACAAAACCATTTCTTTATACTTCACATTTTAATAGTGTAAAAAAGGTATGCCATATACAAACTTTATAAGGTACGCATTTATTTACAGGTTACAGTGTTACTGAAATTAATATAAAATAATTATGTCCGCACAATTCTTGTCCATTGTTCATACTGCGTGTAAATCATTTACACAGAGGCGCTTTTGGATGAGAAAAAGTCCGTAACATAATTAATCCTAATCATCGGTTACAGCACATAATTCAGGCCACAACGACGTAAACATAACTCATCCCCCCTCCCCCACTAAAACTTGGCTACACTGCCAATGGGGTAAGATAAGGGGCCAGTAATTGTATAAACAAACTGGGAAAATGTACCGGAAAAATATCTTGTGTTCACTAATTAGAGGTTTGTTTGCACTGACACTGACCATTTGGGACCCCCAGCAAGTGTTCCCTGTTCAGAGTATAGAGGTGTTCACGAACGAGAAATTACAATAAAATACCTGTGGTTAAGCGAATATCAGTATTTGGGACCGAAAAAAATCGTTCATTATATGGAGATGTTCACTAACGTAGATTTTACTGTACATCCGGTCGGCTGGTCGATTTTTTTTTTACTCTACATTTTCTACACCCGTCCGGGTTACTTCTTTTTTATGTGGTTGTAGTGTAAGGGAGATGAGAAACAGGTATTTTTCCCTCGCCTTACATATGTGTAACACGAAGCGGACTTGGCGTGACGTAATACGACCCCTTTTACCTTGAAAACATCAATATTTTCCCTGAAATTTAGACATAACTTATTCACACATAAGATATTATGTTTAAATTGTCATCGCATTATAATTGACTAATTAGCACGAGCGTAGAGGGATGCGATGACTTTTTTGTACCCCTTTTTGACAACAATACTACACCCGACTATATCTGCATTGCGTAACAATTATTTACTCTCTTATACCAAGGCAATAGCATTGTCTCGAGCCGGTGCAGGTTTTAATTAAATACACCGCCATTATTTGTATGGAATTCAAAGCCTGCGGGACTATAACTGAAGTTTTCAATTTGCACATAGCTTTATAAACTGATGAACTCTTGACGACCTTGCCATATTGATCAAGGACACAGTAAGAGCACAGATCAGTCAAATTAAACAACAGTGTAGCCCGAGAATAGCCGTCCTAATTTTCGCCAAGCGCGGGGATGGATGATGGGATTAATGGTTTCTGCCGAGGGTATGCACTGCGTTAGAATGCCTGCCATTTTGAATTCGATTCCTTTCAAATTTTCTGTGACGGCTCCCGAAGCGAGTTTTCTTGAAAAAGTGCTTTCTTTGGTGATCAGAACAAAAATTGACCAAATGCCGGTATTTTTATATTTCTGTTAGCTATTTTTCTAATCACTTCTCCTCGCCCAGTTATAGACTGGAATAGACTACCGATAGATCGAATGTCAGATAAATCAATAATGCCTCATTTTTCTTATTTATATGGATGAAAATAAGTTGAACAATGCAAATTCTTATGTTTTTGGCGAAAGGAAAATAAAAATGTTTGAAAACAGAATTTGCATGTGGCTTTTTATTAAAATGTCGGTAGTACAGTGTGAAATAACCCATCGGAAATTGTAGGTTTTTAAAATTACTTGTATTTTCAATTTATTTATGTTTTTTTTTTCAATTTCTTAGGCAAGAAAATAAGTTGTTTATATAGTCTGCAACGTAAAATGATGAAGAAATGAAACAGTTTTGATTTTTGTGACATTCGATTTATTGGTAGTCTATTCCGGAATAGCCTACCGAAAAATATCTGGTTTCTTAAATGCTTCAGTATTCTTATTTTAAATGATACCGGATTTTATTTAAAATAAGAATGTATGAAATGAATGAAAATTTCGGTGGTTTTTGTCCTGGGCATAATAAGGCATTTTCGACTCAGTGAGTCTATTCCGGTATAGACTCACGGTGCTTAATCTTATTCGTGCATATAAAGTATACGTTTTACGGCCATTAGTCGACGTTAATCTATTCCGGGTGATCTGTGCTATTCCGGAATAGACCCACCGAAAGTGCATAAACTGCAGCATTTTAATTTTTCGGGAGCCATTTATCATATTGCTTCTTGTCCCACAGTTCTGAAGGGATTACTTCAATTTGTGTGAATTTTGTGTGAATGGGCCGCAGGTCTTTGGGCTAGTATATTCACACAATACGGGGTATCCGTGGTCTGTATGGACGTATGCACGTGTGTACGTAGGTAAACGTTTCCTTGAAATGCTTCTCCCACAATGCTGGTCACCAACTCCTTACGTTTTTTGTGAATGTGCATGTATGTTTTTTTTTTCACCTTCAACTTTAAGAAAGGAGTGATGAGGCGGAGGTAAGCAATCACCGACAGGCCACATCAGTGCAAATAGTGCGGCGGGGAATAGCCAATAAATTTGTTGTCCTATGAAAAAAAAGTTCAAAAGATTTGAAGAATTTCATAAGTACTTTTTCAAGACCACCAGCTAGGGGTGATTCCTCGGAAAGCATTTGAAAAAAAAAAAACATGGCAGAAGAGGCATTTTGAAAACGGATTCCTGAAAATCTTTCCCATGACATGTTGTAATAAGAATCCCGGCAGACATTATGATCAGTGTGTTCCCTTGTTAGTTTTTTAAGAAGAATTTTTACTTTCACCTTGTGCAGTGGAGTCTGGGTTTTAACTTGAGTAGTGGAATCCGGGTTTTACCTTGAGTAGTGGAGTCCGAGTTTTACCTTGAGCAATGGAGTCCGAGTTTTACCTTGAGCAGTTGAGTCCGAGTTTTACCTTGAGTAGTGGAATCTGGGTTTTAACTTGAGCAGTGGAGTCCGAGTTTTACCTTGAGCCGTGGAGTCCGAGTTTTCAGTTGTGCTGTTGAGAGTGCGATTCCACAGCGTTCGCCAGGTCACGGGAATAATACGCCACCACGCGGAGAGAGCAGGCGACGGGATGATTAGTCCTAATTTTCATGAACGTTTTGTTTTTGCAAAAATTCAATAAAATGTAGTCTTTAGAAAGTTCAGTAGAACAGGGCGAAAAATACGCCACCCCCTACCCCCAGAAATCCCTCTCTCTACCGTGCTCAGTGCCTTGCTTTGATTGTTAAATCTGTTCTGGAGTTGTTATCAAGGGGAAGTTTTCAGAAATATTCAGCCTGTTTTATTTCAGTTGTTCATTTTTTTTCCGAAATCGTGTCATGATCCAAACATCTATTTTAAGATGTAAGTGACTGAAGCTTCTTGCGGCGAGACCCAGAACTAAGGCTTTGTTACTCCCTTGTCGTACTGTAGCCCCTGGCATTCCAAAATACCAACACTTGTGGCGTCATCAGCTCATTGTGACGTCATTAGCTGCATGCGCACGGTGTACTTCAGTTATAGGGAGGTCATTATTTTTATGCGTACAGTGTAAGTCAGTTATCGGGATGTCACTACTCTATGCGTACAATTTACTTCAGTTATCGGGTGATCATTACTCTATCCGCACAGTGTACACCAGGTATCTGGATGTCACTGCTCTATCAGTGCTTTGTATTTCAGTTAAATCTAGATGTCATTACTCCATGCGTAGAGTGTATTTCAGTTATCGGGATGTCAATGATTTGTAATTCAGTTATCGGGGGGTTGGGCGGGGGAAGGGGGGGGGGCAGGGGGTCACTGCTCTATCCGTGCCGTGTATTCAGTAATCGGAATGTTCACAGTCCGTCGCCTCTCATTGTCTCAATTTAGCACGTAAACAACACCGTAGTCTGATTAGCTTTTTTAAGCCACGGAACGAACCCTGGCATTTCAGTATCGTCGTTTCTAGGGCAGGTATATTTAAACACGGAGTGATCTTAACCCACATTTTGTTGTCAGTGATTTTATTGATTCTGTCACGTCACTATGGAGATAATGACGTCACTTGTCGTTACAGGAGAGAAGAGACCTGATTGAGAAACAGTACGAAGCCAGCAGAGACAAACTGCACAAGATTCGAATGCTTTTGGTAAGGATATGACAATCACAAGAAGCTGATTTACAGACAGATGCCATACCACCAACACCACCCACCTCCCCCCCCCCCCCCCCCGCCACTCCTCCGGTTGACAACACAACAGGGTTTGTTGCATTGGGTAGTTCAATGTGCCTTTCTCCGGTTACCACACTACATTGTTTTCGGATATAGTTGTGACGCTGTTGCATATTTTGTTAGTCAATTTCAGCGTTATTTTTGTGATATCAGAAAAACAGAAAGAATACTGGTAAACTTGACCATTTATTTGAACAAACTTTCCAAATAAAATCTGATCTGTAATTACCATGTTGGCACGCAATAATTGACACGTGAACACACTAACTACAGAGATCAGTTAGCAGCTTGTGTTCTGCCGTTTCCCTCCAATGTAAGCCTGTTCACTATTGAAATCTTATTAGAAAAGGAAAAAGGGGAGAAAATGAAGATAAAGAGAACATCCTTCTTGTTGGTAGCAGTCGGTGGAAAGTTCAGATATCCGTTTAATTCTCACCATTTTTTATTGCCCCGCAAAGTGTTAATTAACAATAGTTATTGTTTAGGATGAAAAAAAGTTGGTGTCGGCACTGAGTGGGCGGGTGGGGGTAGGGGTGGGAGGGAGGAAGGGTCCGAAATGGGCAAGAGCCGTCATGCCAAGGTTCGGAATGGGCGGGTGCTGTCACACTAGTGTCCGAAATGCGCGTGGCCTTCATGCCAGGGTCCAAAACGGGGTGGCCCGGGGGGGGGGGGGGGGGGCAAAGGTCCAAAACGTGCAGGGACCGTCATGCCAGTGTCCAAAATGGAGTGGTTGGAAGGGGGTGCCAGGTCCAAAATGAGCAGGGGCTGTCATGCCAGTGTCCGGAATGGCGGGGCGGTCATGCCAGTGTCCGGAATGGCGGGGACCGTCATGCCAGTGTCCTGAGTGACGGGACCGTCATGCCAGTGTCCGGAATGGCGGAGGCCGTCATGCCAGTGTCCGGAATGGTGGGGACCGTCATGCCAGTGTCAGGAATGGCGGGGACCGTCATGCCAGTGTCCGGAATGGCGGAGGCTGTCATGCCAGTGTCCGGAATGGCGAGGACGGTTATGCCAGTGTCCGGGAATGCGGGGACCATTATATGCCAGTGTCCTGAGTGGCGGTGCCGTCATGCCAGTGTCCGGAATGGTGGGGACCGTCATGCCAGTGTCAGGAATGGCGGGGACCGTCATGCCAGTGTCCGGAATGGCGGGGGCTGTCATGCCAGTGTCCGGAATGGCGAGGACGGTTATGCCAGTGTCCGGAATGCGGGGACCATTATATGCCAGTGTCCTGAGTGGCGGGGCCGTCATGCCAGTGTCCGGAATGGTGGGGACCGTCATGCCAGTGTCAGGAATGGCGGGGACCGTCATGCCAGTGTCCGGAATGGCGGGGGCCGTCATGCCAGTGTCCGGAATGGCGAGGACGGTTATGCCAGTGTCCGGAATGCGGGGACCATTATATGCCAGTGTCCTGAGTGGCGGGGCCGTCATGCCAGTGTCCGGAATGGTGGGGACCGTCATGCCAGTGTCAGGAATGGCGGGGACCGTCATGCCAGTGTCCGGAATGGCGGGGGCTGTCATGCCAGTGTCCGGAATGGCGAGGACGGTTATGCCAGTGTCCGGAATGCGGGGACCATTATATGCCAGTGTCCTGAGTGGCGGGGCCGTCATGCCAGTGTCCGGAATGGCGGGGGCTGTCATGCCAGTGTCCGGAATGGCGAGGACGGTTATGCCAGTGTCCGGAATGCGGGGACCATTATATGCCAGTGTCCTGAGTGGCGGGGCCGTCATGCCAGTGTCCGGAATGGCGGGGGCTGTCATGCTAGTGTCCGGAATGGCGAGGACGGTTATGCCAGTGTCCGGAATGCGGGGACCATTATATGCCAGTGTCCTGAGTGGCGGGGCCGTCATGCCAGTGTCCGGAATGGCGGGGACCGTCATGCCAGTGTCCTGAGTGACGGGACCGTCATGCCAGTGTCCTGAGTGGCGGGGCCGTCATGCCAGTGTCCGGAATGGCGGGGACCGTCATGCCAGTGTCCTGAGTGGCGGGGCCGTCATGCCAGTGTCCGGAATGGCGGGGACCGTCATGCCAGTGTCCTGAGTGGCGGGGCCGTCATGCCAGTGTCCGGAATGGCGGGGACCGTCATGCCAGTGTCCTGAGTGGCGGGGCCGTCATGCCAGTGTCCAGATCTACGACCTAACAATAGTCTATGATGTGAAAAGAAGGGAACTGCATAATAAGGGCGTTGTATAATTAGAGAAATGAGAATTTCTTGAAGGATGAAACATCGCTTTGTTTTAAGTTTTAATACCGAGACACACATCAGGTTTAGTCGTGAATTCTTTGTTTTTCCATTGCATCATGGTACGTGCGCTAATAATTATTTGTTTGTAAACATTTTAAATAATAAATACACACCCTTCTACGGACGTGCATGTGCTTCGAATGGCGTCACAAATACTGTCATCTGCGGTGATAAACAAAACTGGTGTGCACCCCTCGCTTACAGCATACCAAACAGGGCTGCTGTAGCAGTGCTTGCACATGGAAATATTTTCTTGTCTGTGTTTTTTGTACCCGCAATAAACATTTATACCAAAAAAAAAAATACTTGTGTCATTAATAAGGGTATTAATAAAGCATGGAGCTGCGGCAGCTTCCTGTTTACAACTCGTGTATCGGGCGAACCCCTTGCACTCGAGTGCTCCTTGAAAGGGCAGACGATATTGCGTGCAGTATTGAAAGGTAAATGCTATATTGCAGCAGAAGTAGGGTAGTTACACTTTTAATTGGCTTCTGCACCGAATCGGAGTGTATCGGACTGGAATCAGTTCAGTCGTGTCGTGGGATGGGTGGGGGGCCACGCTGTCATTTTGACGTTTGAGTGTCGTCGGATAGTTTGCCTGTCTGTGTTGGCACGAAGGCAGCGACATTTTCCCGAACGGCATCTCTCTGCCACAGTAGTCCAGTAGTCCCCTGTGTAGTCAGACAGTCAGTGGGTTAGTCAGGTAGACGTCACGTATTGGCCACGTAATCAATCCTTGCTCCCTTGTTTGGGGGTGGGGGGCGGGAACATACATAAACATGCCCAGATACCCCACCCCCGCCCACCCTCGACTGTACGGAGAATTCTCCATACACACAAATAAACGCCACCCATAGTGACCCCCCTCCCTCCCTCCCTCCAAAATCACAATGTAGGGGATTCTCCGCCCTTAATTAGTATTGTATAATTGTAAATACTGAAGTATATATATTGATGTAATGGATATTAGATCCATCCACACGCCATTCATACTTTCTACACAACTAAGCCCTACAAAGAGTAAACGCCACTTACTGCAATTTACAATAATAAATTGAATAGCAATCAACAAAGTTGGATTGTGACTGTGCTGTGCGGCCCCCTGCACGCCCCACATGGCCATTTTTCGTGTGGAGGCTAACTCTGGGAGGGGGGGGGGGGAGGTTTTGGACTGGGTCCGTCCCTCTTTCTCCGTATGCAAAATTTATGACGTCACACATCAGTGTAGCGTGCGCTTAGTCCCCCTTCCTCCCCTCCGGTCCCGTCCCCTCCCCTCCCGTCCCGTCCCCTCCCGTCCCGTCCCCTCCCGTCCCGTCCCATCCGGCCCCGTCCCGTTCCCTCCCGTCCCGTTCCCTCCCCTCCCCTCCCCTCCCCTCTTGCAATCGTCTCATCCTGTCGAGACTTGTATTTTCCCGCCCTGACATTCACGATGGGCTTAAAACTGTGTCGAACTCTGTCATGCCTTTTTATAGTTCCACGAGTGCATCTCCTCTTTTACGTGGTGGCCGTTTGAAAGACAACTAAATTAGACACAGCGGTGTACGCTGTCAGTGGGCTTATTTGTACGGTACTATTAATGCTCCCGCGATGCCGCCGATAAGAAGGAATGTAATTGTGGGAATCAATTAATAATTGTGATAAATTCACCAACAATAAATAGCTCGTGATATTTTGCATTTCAGCAAGACAAGATCTTAGTTTATGGATGAACGAAAGTAAAAAAAAAAATCATAATTATACGGTATTGAAATTGGCCATACTGTGACTTAATTTAACTGCATCAGTTGAGGGACCCCTGGACAGAATTCTTTATGAGTATTGCTTCAGTGAAAAAAAATGCCTTCACCTTGTTGTACTTGTGTTTTTCATATTCCTCTGGTCGATACGTGGCTTTTATTATGTCTCCCCGACCAAGGGGAGACATATAGTGTTTGTACGTTCTGTGTGTGTGTATGTGTGTACGTGTGTGTGTGTGTCTGTGTGTGTGTGGATGCGGCTTCGTCGGGAAACAAGACGAATTGGTGTGTATCACGGTGCAATGTTAAAGTGAAACGGACCGAATTTCGGTCCGTTTCGCATTTTGGTCGGGTCGTCCGTTTCGCAAATCTGTGTTAGGGGTTCATTTTGCGAAACAGAACGTGCTCTTTCACCTGAGACCACATGCCTATTTCGCAGAAATTTACAGAGACCATCAAATTTGCTGTGTAAAATAGTTCTCACACCAACATATAGGTGGCTACCTACCATGAACTCTGTGTGAGAAAAGCACGTGGAACGAGAGCCAATCGGAAGCCGTACACATCTTTCGATCTGTGTGAAATCTATTTTTATATCACATTTCAGCCAATCAGGTGCTAGCACATGTGTCAGGGGAGCGCGACCACGTGTTGGAATGGACCTGGCCCCGGGTGGTTGTCTACTTTTTGGCCGACATTTTAGTAGATTTTGGGGTGGCCTATCCAAATAATTGTATTTAAAACAAGAAGAATAATATCACAAATACGTTTTAAAGTTATTTATTGTTTTGTTTGTAGCCTATAAATCTCAAAAATCAAAGTTAAAGTTGAGGGTAAACAAGGCAACACCCCTTTTGTTAGTGGACGATAATATCAGAAAGTTTCCACTTCGTTTTTTTAAGTACATATTTTTGCTTAACTGAAGCAAAGTGTCACATATTTTATAAAGCAATCGTTAGAGTTTGTTTATCTTCGTAGATTCTTGTTTTTTTTTTAAACCAAGTCATTTGTTTGACATATTATTCTCGGTTTCTTTATATAAGCCGGTCTGTTTCGCAAGACACATGTATGCGTGTTGTGTGTGAATTGCAGTCACTGTAAACTCTCAGTGCACTTTATAACTTTTTATTGTGCGAACAGGCGTGTTACGTGTCCGTACATGTCTTATTTACACTCAATTTTTCTGTAGTTATCGCTGAAATTGACTTAATCTCTCATTACTTGATGCCCTTAAACTTGAGTGTTGTGTTCACCAAATTCTTCCAAATTCGCCTGGTTTCACTGTGTAGAGGCAGGTTCTCGTGTGATGCCATTTATATTTTTGGGGTGTACAAGCGTGTGTCATGTGCGTACATGTCTAACATACACGCAGTCTTTCCGTCAATATCACTTAAACTGAGTCTCGTTTCTCACTGCTTGGTGACCTTAATCTTGATTGTGCTGTCTTTTTTTCAAATTCGGCTTATTTCACTTCGACTGAATCTAATACTTCAAAAGTGCATTGTTGCATTAGCGCAAGTAGAGGGGTGCACCACCCCCACTCCCCCCCTCCTCCTGTAATGTTAACACCGTTAAACTTAAAATTTTTGCAGGCGAACCCCCCCCCCCCCTAATACACAACCAGTGCGAAATTGATAGTTGATAAACGCATTAAAATCGGTTTATTTTGCTCATTGCAGGACTTCAAAAATATATTGCTCCATTAGTATAGCTAGTGGGAGACAATGACGTGCAACCCTCCCCCTAGCTTTATAAAAAATATGGCATTAACTGAGTTTCATATCTCACTACTTGTTGGCGTTAACTTGAGTGTGCTGTATTCGCAACATTTTCTCAAATTCGACTTGATTCGCCCAGTAGATGCAGTTATTACTCTGTGCCATTTGTATCTTCCTGTGGGGGGTTTACAAACCTGTTTCTTGTGTTTCAAGTCAAATTTACCCCAGTCTATCTGTTAATATCGCTTTAACTTAGTTTAACTATGTCACTGTCCTTAATCTCGAGTGTGCTTTATTTAAAAAAAAAAGCAGAGAGAGAGGGGGAGACAGAGAGAAAGCGATTCGTTTCACATTGACTTTGCGTTTTGACACACCAAAACGGCTTGTTTTTTCGAGCCAAAAATTGCAGTATTTGTACTGTTAAATTGGCACAACAACGGGGTGGGAGGGGGTTGGGGTTCATTCGGGGTAAACCCCTCCACCCTTTCCCCAAAAAGCGAAATGCACTGGTAAAGTCTAGAAGTGAAAAAAATATATATTAACACCGTTAAACCTAGACATTTTTCTCACCAGAGCCTCCCCCCCCCCCTCCCCTCTTCTCTTGCGCACGCCAACTGCGAAATTGGTAGTTGATAAACGTACTAAAAACGGTCTGTTTTATTGACTGACGGACGCAATTCTTCAAAAATGTTTTGCTCCATTGGTGTAGCTAGGAGGATACAATGACGGGCAACTCTTCCTCCCCTCGTTCGTTTTTCTCGGAAAAAAATGTTGCATTTTCTGAGTTTCATGTCTGTTCATGTTAGTTTCGCAAGCGACATCTATGCGTGCCGCGTGTGAGCTGCAGTTACTGTAAACTCTCAGTACCATTCATTTTAAACTTTTTTCTTGGCGTGTGCAAGCGTGTTTCATGTCCGCATATGTTTTATTTACACCCACTCTTTCTGTGGATATCGCTGAAATTGGCTTTCATTATGCCCCAACCCTTCGGATTGGGGCCTATAGGTTTGGGGTGTCCGTCCGTCTGTCCATCTGTCCGTCATCGCTTCATAACCCTATGATTTTTTTTGGAGGGGGGGCGGTTGGGGCCCGCTTGTGTTTCGCAAATACTTACTTGTTTCTCATTATTTGATGCCCTTAAACTTGAGTGTGCTGTGGCCACCAAATTCTCCCAAATTCGCTTGGTTACGCCGTGTAGAGGCAGGTTCTTGAGTGATGCCATTTTATATGTTTCTGGGGTGTACAAGCGTGTGTCATGTGCGTACAAGTCTAATATACACTAAGTCTTTCCGTCAATATCGCTTAAACTGAGTTTCGTTTTTCACTGCTTGGTGACCTTAATCTTAATTGTGCTGTCTTTTTTTTTTTTTTTTTTAGTTTCACTTTGACTGAAACTAATACTTCAAAAGTGCATTTTTGTATTAGCGCAAATAGGGAGGGTGCGCGACCTTCCCCACTCCTCCCTCCGCCCACCCCCCCCCCCCTCCCCTCCCCTCCCCGTCCCAAGAGCAAAATGCAATGATAAAGCCTATTAGTCATAAAAAAATGTGTAACACCGTTAAGCGTAAGATATTAGCACACGAGAACTCCCTCCCCCCTCTCCAATACACAACCGCTGCGAAATTGCGCATTAAAATGGGCTTATTTTATTCATTGCAGGACGCAATCCTTCAAAAATATATTGCTCTATTAGTGTAGCTAGTGGGAGACAATGACGTGCAAACCCCCCCCCCCCCTCCCTTTTTTAAAAAAAATATCGCTTTAACTGAAGTTCACTATCTCACTGTCCTTAATCGTGAGTATGCTTTGTTAAAAAAAAAGGAGAGAGAGAGAGAGAGAGAGAGAGAGAGAGAGAGAGAGAGAGAGAGAGAGAGAGAAATCGATTCGTTTCACTCTGGTTTAACGTTTTGGCACATCAAAACGGCTTTTTTTTTTCGAGCCAAAAATTGTAGTATTTGTACTGTTAAATTGGTGCAACAACGGGGTTGAGGGCATTCGGGGTAAACCCCACCCTTTCCCCAAAAAGCGAAATGCACTGGTAAAGTCTGGAAGTGAAAAGAAATTTTGCCGGCCAGATCCCCCTCACCCTTACTCCTCCTCTCTTGTACACGCCAACTGCGAAATTGACATTGATAAACACACCGAAACGGCTATTCGCAGTTGATTTGCTTGCATCTGTCAGCGGGCTAAAGCGAGACATTCTCACGCACATGTGATAGGCTGTGTCTTTTATATATTTTCGCTTTCGGAATTGAATGTAAAAAAAATCTACCGAGATTTTCATATACAACTTATGTCTGAAAAATCCCTAATAACGAAGTCAGATTTTTGGCGTACATTTCGCGAGTTGGACAAGAAATCGCGATTCCTCGTTTGTTTCCCGACATACCTGTATATGTGTGATTGTGTATTGTTGTGCGCTGTTTTATTTGTTTGAGCACTACTTTTATGATTGGCTTGCCTTGTTACTATTTACACGCGAAAACTGTCATATGTATCTTCCCATATATGCTTCCCAGATCCTCCCCCTCTCCATCCACACCCCGCCCCCTTCACTGCGGAATAGCCAGTGCAAACACGTATCAGAAGCTCTAAGTCACAGTAGATTTGCTTTGATCTGTGAACGGGCTAAAAGCTCGAGATTCCCACGCTCATGACAGGCTGACTGTATATTATTGTGCGCTGTTTTAATTGTGTGAGCACTACTTTTATGATTGACTTGCCTTGTTACTATTTACACGCGAAAACTGTCATATTTTTCTTCCCATATATGCTTCCCTGATCCTCTCCCCTCTCCATCCACACCCCCGCCCCCCTCCACTGCGGAATAGCCAGTTCAAACACGTATCAGAAGCTCTAAGTCGCAGTAGATTTGCTTTGATCTGTGAACGGGCTAAAAGCTCGAGATTCCCACGCTCATGACAGGCTGACTGTATATTATTGTGCGCTGTTTTAATTGTGTGAGCACTACTTTTATGATTGACTTGCCTTGTCACTGTTTACGCGCGAAATAATCCGTCATTTTGTAATGGTTTTCTGCCATTAAAATGCTTGTTTGGCGATATTTTTTAGCTTGTGTTAGTTTATAAAAAAAATATGCAAGGTTTGGAATGAAATTATCTGCGAAACACTACACTGTGTACATGAACTTGAATGTTTTTTTTTTTTTTTTTTTGACTCAGTATATGCAAATTAACTTGTCACGAGGTGTATGCGCGCGGCTTTGTTCTTGGTAGCATCACTTCAATGCAGAAAGCGTCCAGGTTACATGTGGATAATTTTTGAAAAACTTAAAAGTGGATAAAAAGTTAATGAGGATATGCCTAAAGGTAAATACACACATTTTGTGAATCACGTGAAAATGTTTGTTTAGCGTATTTGGTGTGATTTGTGACATTTTTTTAAGAATGTGTAAGATGCTGCTGTAAAAATACAGGCTTACTTGTAAGGGCGGCATTTTTTTGAGCTAGCATGCCTTGTCAGTTTACGGATTTAAATGTCGAGAAATGTTCGCTCAGAAAATTGTTGCTCAGTTTTGCTTGAAAATGCTGTCGATGTTGTCTGTTCATGGATTTCTTGGTGTACAATTTTTGGTAAGTAGCCACTGCTGGAAGCTAACTTTTTTAGGCCCGGGTCCTTGGGACCCGTGTCTTTGAAAAAGGAAGGTCCAAAGCTATTTAGGGAGGATCCGAACCGTGTTAAGATAAAATAGGGCGCAAGAAGACCTGATTTTTTGCGGCTCTGTCGGACTCTGGGTAGCCAAAAAGGAGGGTCTCGGACCCCCGCCAATTTCCAGCCCTGTTAATACGTACACAGACTTTTGCCAATTTTAAACCCCTGCCCTGAACGCAGTCCGGATGCTTTGACCCCCCCCCCCCCCTCTCCGTCTTGAACGCTTAAAGAATAAGCCAATTCGCACTTAGCTTTTAGCGGAAATTTTTTGCGTTTCGGCTGAATTCAGGTGGGATTAGGATGTAAATGATAGAAAACAAACGGCATGGATGGTCTCTTAGAATGTAAAAAAAATCGGTCAATTTCGCGCAGTTATAGCTTATGCTGTCGGGTCATACCTAAGATTTGGATTCCTTCTTGCTAGTCCGTGAGGGACTCCATGTACAACGGTTAGAGAGATTTTGAATGCCTCATATCAGGATAATGTGGCAGGGGGCCCCGATATGGCCATATAACAGTAAAAAAAAGATCGAAAATCACAATGCTACACAAAATGTATCCCGTCACTTGTCGGTTTGTTTCGCTAAGATTTATGGATTGTGGTGTCTTTATTTCAAATTCCCAATATATTCAGCTAATGATATTTCTCTTATTGCTTTCACAGATGCTGCGGAAAAAAGGGTGGATTAAAAAGGCCAAGGTCTCAGAACAGTCCGTTGATCTGCAGCGCTACCGAACAGGTGACGTTGTTCTTCACATGTACAGAAGGAAGTGGTGGCCTGCACGTGTGGAAGGCCGGGACCCTGACGGAAGTATAGAAGTCTCGTTTTGCGGTTTTGACTTTGCGTAAGTTCTTAAACATTTTTTTATTGCTTTCCTTTCCAGGTCGTGGACGTCCTTTTATTGCTTTCCTTTCCAGGTCGTGGACGTCCTGTAAACCAGGTTGATTTAGATTCCCTTTTGTTTTGCATGTTCTTGTGGAGTGATGACGTCCTATTCGCAGAAATTATACTTGTGTAGAGTTGAAAGACCAGTGTATTGTAGCATTTTTTTGCTCCTGTAATAACTGAAATAAAAACTGGACAACGACAGAAGTGACGTCCTTCTTACAGCAGCTGAGAGTGATACATTCTTTCATTTTTAGTCCGGAGAAAGTTTACGATCCCAGGAAGCTCAAACCGTTTCCTGTGGCTGTGGGAATTGGTAATATGTTATTAAGAAATGACAGATTTTTTTCCTTCCCTGTGATTGGATTAAATGTCTGTTTTGTCGTTTTATAGTTTGCCAGTCTCCGTTTCTGTTGAGTTTTGCATGATAGTGCTTCATAAGTTTGCAGGTTCGATTATCTAGCCGAAAGCATCAGACCCGAAAAACTTGTATTTTTTCAGTATCTTAGATGAAGTGCTGAATCCCTCTATTGCCAGTTGCACGCTCTCATTGCTAAACGGACTGTATATACAAGATTTTACTTATTCCTTATACCACCTATTTTTAAATTTGCCCTTCGGTATCGGTTCTCTCTGTAACTTGCGTGGAAGGGAAATTGAAATGACCATTGTGTACGTGTAATTTTTGTGCTCAGGCCTTGGAATGATAAGAAGGTATCGTTTTCCTTTACGCACAGTGTGTTTTCGCATGGTTTTTGGGAATGATTTATGTGCGTCTAAATTTATATGGAATGAAATGTGGAATGATTCAGCATTCCGTCATTTTTTTCTGCAGACGAGGTGTGTAAAAATCCCGGTAAGGGATACATCAGGGCCTGGGCAGAAGCCGCAAAGAGGTTATGCGGCAGGGATCAGAGCCACTTGACCCATTTTGTGGGTGAAATTGTTGGGGGACCGCTTAAAGATAGTGATGACAGTTCGGATATTAACCAAGCCTGTAGACAGATTAAGAAAGCAGCGGAAAATATCCCTGCGCCGATTTCAGGTAATTACAAGTGGAAGAATATAGAACATATATTTTGCTTGACGCGTATTTCTCGTTTCATTCGACATTTTTTTGGTTTGTGTGAGTGTGATCCGAAGGGCAGTTTCGTTATTTTACTGAACCGGAACTTGTAAGACTGAAGCGAAACGGACTGTTGTCAGAATTTTGAACGTGCATGTCCTGTGCGGCTAAGCTTTAAATTGTTCAAGGATGAAATAAGGACGTTATAGTTTATGACTCGGCTGTTACATTAGAATGAAACATTGGCATTTGAAGAAAATTAACCACAGAGTTTAAATTAATTTTAAAAACATCTGTTCATTTCGCTTGCACAGATTAAATGGTTTACATTTTCATACAATATCCCCGTTGCAGCGATCAATGACACAGAAGTTACGGCCACCGTTGGGGAGGGGGTGGCGCAATCCGAAGAACGTAGTTCGGGCAGCGATTGCGTCATTACAGGCGTTGATACCACGTCAAAAGAGCTTTGTGAGAGACCAAAGGGAAGAGGGGGAACACACACATTCATCGCAGGGCGAGAAAGACACAATACTCTCAGCGAATGCGGAATCGGCTGTTGAAGGGGCGTCTTCTGAGTTGCTGGGTAAGTGATGCTTTTGCATTTATAAAGGGTAAGAATTGTTGCTGAGATGTGTCGGAAGGAGTATCGTGATATATGTAGCACTTGTGCAGATTTGGTCAAGCCAACCAGATGTTGGCATTTTAAAGAATTCAAAACATTTTTCGTGCGTTATGATTGTCGGCGAAACGGACTGCTTATCAATGCCCACTGTTGTGATTCCGGAAGACCTGGAGGGCAATTACTGCTGCTGTCCTATTTGGATTTTGTATGTGAAATCCTGCTTAGGCATTGCTTAAGCACTACCTGAGCAGGATTTCACTTGCAAAATCCAAGTACGGCAGCAGCAGTAGTGGCCCTCCAGGTCTTCGCTTATATCACATAAATGCATTTACCATTTGCTTGTGTAACTCTCATGTCTGTCATTTTGTTTTGTTGCAGAAGCTGCTGGACTTGCAGGATGGTAGAGAGGCCTGGAGGGGTAGATGCGGATGTATTTGCTGGACATGAAATTGCGACATGTGTTTTGAGGGATGTGGTAGAGCATTACCTGTGGGGAATATGTGGCCTATGCACACTGCTCTAGTTTGCATTTGACTTTTCTCTTATGAAGTGACCGACTGTAAATTTATGAAAGTGGCGGCGATGGGTAGTACGGGCAAGTTTCCTGTGACAGGGTCACAAAAGCTGCCAAGTTTGCCGATGTATTTAAAAAAAAAATACTTGCTTCGTAGATTTCGCGTGGATGCACTATATTTCGCATGGCTATGGGTGTGTACGTAAACTTCGCTTGTCAGTTCGAAAGCTTTTAAACTGTGTTATTTGCAATTCACTTTCTCACACCAAGTGACCGACTTTGTAAGTACAAAACCATGCGAAATGTGCGAGCATCAAAGTGTAGTTATTCACAGAAACATCGACAAAATTTTCCAAGCCTGAGACCCTGTCACAAACATGGTTGTGGACGTACATTTCGCATGTGATATTTTAGGACACAGGGGTAAAGTTCAGTTGCGGGCATACCTTTCAAATTTTTACAAGAAACAAAAAGGGCGGATGAAGCTTCAGATCCGTTTAAAAAAAGAGATTATTTTGGGGACATTTCGCTGTGGTGTGGTGTTTTTGGGATTCTGTTTTGGTTTACACAAATGCGGGGAATTTTCTTTGTATCACTTTTCCCATGCAGTTCATTGTTCTAATACGAAGTGACCGACTTTAAATTTTTAAGCGTCGTGGGGTTGGGTAGTACGGGCAATTTTCATGTAACGGGGTTTCAAAACCTAACAGATTGACCGAAGTATTTAAGAAGTGTTTTGGTTCGTACATTTTGCATGGTTATGTGCGTTCGCGTATCAAATGAAAGTTTCAATGTGTTATTTGCATTTAATTTTTCTCGTATAAAGTGACCGACTGTAAATTTATGAAAGTGGCGGCGATGGGTAGTACGGGCAAGTTTCATGTGACAGGGTCACAAAAGCTGCCAAGTTTGTCGATGTGTCAAAAAACGAAATTCTTGCTTCGTAGATTTCGCGTGGTTGCACTACATTTCGCATGGGTGTGGATGTGTGCATGCATTTCGCTTGTCAGTTCGAAAATATTTTAAATTTATGAGCGTTGCGAGATTGTGTAGTACGAGAAAATGATATGTGACAGGGTCTCAAAACGTGCAAATTTTGCTGATGTTTCTGTGAGTAAGAACAATTTGGTGTTCGCACATTTCGCATGGTTGTGTACGTACATTTGGCTTGTCAATTCGAAAGCTTTAACTGCGTTAATTGCAGGTCTTTTTTCTCACACCAAGTGACAGACTTTGGTACGTACAAAACCATGCGAAATGTGCGAATACCAAATTGTTCTAATTAAGAGAAACATCGGCAAAATTTTCGAAGTTTGAGACCCTGTTACATACATGGTTGTGGACGTACATTTCGCATGTGATATTTTAGGACACAGGGACATAGTTCAGTTGCGGGCATACCTTTCAAATTTTTACAAGAATAATAAAAGGGCGGATGAAGCTTCAGATCCGTTTAAAAAAAAGAAACTGTTTTGCTGACATTTCGCTGTGATGTCATGTTTGTGGGATTCTGTTTTGGTTTACACAAGTGCGGGGAGTTTTTTTTTTTTTTTTTTTTTTTGTATCAGTTTTTTATGCAGTTCACTGTTCTTATATGAAGTGACCGACTTTTAATTTATGAACGTCACGGGGCTGGGTAGTACGGGCAATTTTCATGTAGCTTGGTCTCAAAACCTGCCAAATTTGCCGAGGTATTAAGAAGTGTTTTGGTTCGTACATTTCGCATGGTTATGTGCGTTCGCGTATCAGATTTCATTGTGTTATTTGCATTTGATTTTTCTCGTATAAAGTGACCGACTGTAAATTTATGAAAGTGGCGGTGATGGGTAGTATGGATAAGTTTCATGTGACAAGGTCACAAAAGCTGCCAAGTTTGTCGATGTGTCAAAAAAACGAAATTCTTGCTTCGTAGATTTCGCGTGGTTGCACTACATTTCGCATGGTTGTAGATGTGTGCGTACATTTCGCTTGTCTGTTCGAAAGTATTAGCTGTGTTATTTGCAGTTCACTGCTTTTATAAGAAGTAGCCGACTTTAAATTTATGAGCTTTGCGAGATGATGTAGTACGAGAAAATGATATGTGACAGGGTCTCAAAACTTGCAACTTTTGCTGATGTTTCTGTGAGTAAGAACAATTTGGTGTTCGCACATTTCGCATGGTTGTATACGTACATTTGGCTTGTCAATTCAAAAGCTTCAACTGCGCTAATTGCAGGTCTTTCTTCTCACACCAAGTGACAGACTTTGGTACGTACAAAACCATGCGAAATGTGCGAATACCAAAATGTTCTAATACACAGAAACATCGGCAAAATTTTCGAAGTTTGAGACCCTGTTACATACATGGTTATGCACGTACATTTCGCATGTGATATTTTAGGACACAGGGATAACGTTCAGTTGCGGGCCTACATTTCAAATTTTTACAAGAAAAATAGAAAGGCGGATGAAGCTTGAGATCCGTTTGAAAAAAGAAACTATTTTGGGGACATTTCGCTGTGATGTCATGTTTGTGGGATTCTGTTTTGGTTTACACAAGTGCGGGGAATTTTCTGTGTATCACTTTTCCCGTGCAGTTCACTGTTCTTATACGAAATGACCGACTTTAAATTTATGAGCGTCGCGGGGCTGGGTAGTACGGGCAATTTTCATGTAACGGGGTCTCAAAACCTGCCAGATTTGCCGAGGTATTTAAAAAGAATTGTTTGGGTTCGTACATTTCGCATGGTTATGTGCGTTCGCGTATCAGTTTGAAAGTTTCAATGTGTTAGTTGCATTTAATTTTTCTCGTATAAAGTGACCGACTGTAAATTTATGAAAGTGGCGGTGATGGGTAGTACGGGCAAGTTTCATGTGACAGGGTCACAAAAGCTGCCAAGTTTGCCGATGTGTTAAAAAAAAGAAATTCTCGCTTCGTAGATTTCGCGTGGTTGCACTATATTTCGCATGGTTGTGGATGTGTGCGTACATTTCGCTTGTCAGTTCGAAAGTATTAACTGTGTTATTTGCAGTTCACTGCTCCTAAACGAAGTGGCCGACTTTAAATTTATGAGCGTTACGAGATTGGGTAGTACGAGTAAATGACATGTGACAGGGTCTCAAAAGTTGCAAATTTTGCTGACGTTTCTGTGAGTAAGAACATTTTGGTGTTCGCACATTTCGCATGGTTGTGTAAGTACATTTCGCTTGTCAATTCGAAAGCTTTAACTGCGTTATTTTCAGTTAACTTTTCTCACACCAAGTGACCGACTTAAGTACGTACAAAACCATGCGAAATGTGCGAACACCAAAATGTTCTAATTCACAGAAACATCGACAAAATTTTCGAAGTTTGAGACCCTGTCACATACATGGTTGTGGACGTACGTTTCGCATGTGATGTTTTGGGGCACAGGGACAAAGTTCAGTTGCGAGCATACCTTTCAAATTTTTACAAGAAAAATAAATAGGCGGATGAAGCTTCAGATCCATTTAAGAAAAAGAAACTATTTCGGGGACATTTCGCTGTGATGACATGTTTGTGGGATTCTGTTTTTGGTTTACACAAGTGCGGGGAGTGTTCTTTGTATCACTTTCACATGCAGTTCACTGTTCTTATACGAAGTGACCGACTTTAAATTTATGAACGTCGCGGGGCTGGGTAGTACGGGCAATTTTCATACAACGGGGTCTCAAAACCTGCCAAATTTGCCGAGGTATTTAAAAAGAAGTGCTTGGGTTCGTACATTTCGCATGGTTATGTGCGTTCGCGTTTCAATTTGAAAGTTTCAATGTGTTATTTGCATTTGATTTTTCTCGTATAAAGTGACTGACTGTAAATTTATGAAAGTGGCGGCGATGGGTAGTACGGGCAAGTTTCATGTGACAAGGTCACAAAAGCTGCCAAGTTTGCCGATGTGTTTAAAAAAGAAATACTTGCGTCGTAGATTTCGCGTGGTTGCACTATATTTTGCATGGTTGTGTATGAGCGTACATTTCGCTTGTCAGTTCGAAAGTTCACTGTTCGGAGTGACCAATTTCAAAGTTTATGAACGTTGCGAGATTGGGTAGTACGAGCATATGGTATGTTACAGAGCCTCAAAACTTGGAAATTTTGCCGATGTTGCCGTGATTAAGTAAATTTTGCATTTTGCATGGTTGTGTACGTACATTTCGCATGTCAGTTTGAAAGTTTTGTGTTATCTGCAGTTCACTTTTCTCATACGAAGTCACCGACTTTAGTACGTACACATCCGTGCAAAATGTGCGAAACCAAAATGTGCTTATTTACAGAAACATCGGCAAAATTTTCGGCAAAATTTTCAAAAGTTTGAGACCGTGTCACTTACATGGTTGTTATACGTACATTTCGCATGATTGTGTGTGAACGTGCATTTCGCTTGCCAGTTCAAAAATTTTACCTGTGTTATTTCAAAAGGTCACTATTATTATACGAAGTGACCGACTAAATTTATGAACGTCGCGAGAAGGGCGTACGCGCAAACGTGACAGGACCTCAAATCTTGGAAATTTGCCGATATTTCCGTGATTAAAAAATTTTGGTGTTCGCACATTTCGCATGGTTTTGTACGTACATTTCGCATGTCAGTTTGAAAGTTTTAATTGTGTTATTTTCAGTTCACTTTTCTCATACGAAGTCACCGACTTTAAATTTATGAACGTCACGAGATGGGGTAGTACACCCAAGTTGTGTTGCAGGGTCCCTAAACTTGCAAATTTTGTGCATGGTTGTGTACGTACATTTCGCATGTTAGTTTGAAAGTTTCAGCTGTGTATTTTGTTTTCTTTAGAAAGCTTTTATGTGGTTTATATTCCATTGCCTCACGTTTTTTCGGTCTATCATTTGAAATTTTAACTAGTACACATAACACTGAGCTTGAAAATAAGATAGAGTTGGTTATTTACAAATCACGGTTATATCAGTAGGGGATTTTGTTGTATTATTTTTTTCTGTATTTTGGTTTTATTTTAAAAGAGTTTTGTTTTTAAACATTCATCTGTATAAATCTGTATTTTGTTTTTAAACAATTCATCTGTATAATATAAATCTATGTTTTTAAACATTCATCTGTTTTAATATCTTTTGTACTGCTCTTCAATATTTTGTAACTCTTCAATTAATGTTAAATAGTTTATGTATAGAAATGAAAGAAAATAAATATTACATTGGGATTATGGTGTAAATAAAAGAAAACAAACTCTACGCTTGTTTGGCTTTTATTTAGTGTTTCCCTAATACTCTTTTACAGAAAGCACGTGGCCTTTGTTTATAAACAAAATCGGTTTGTTTACATTTTTTACACAGTCTCGATTCACATCAAACTTATAGTTGCAGATATCAAAAAATGGTGTAAAATATGCAAATTATGTAAACAAAATATTCCGTTTCGCAGGGTTCATGCTTTGTTAAATTTCTCTTAATCTGTTGTCTTTTATATATTTTCGCTTTCGGAATTGAATGTAAAAAAAATCTACTGAGATTTTCATATACAACTTATGTCTGAAAAGTCCCTAATAACGAAGTTAGATTTTTGGCGTACATTTCGCGAGTTGGAGAAGAAATCGCGATTCGTCGTTTGTTTCCCGACATACCTGTATATGTGTGTGTGTGTGTGTGTGTCAGTCTGTTGTGAACAAAGTGTTGTGTGCAAGATATCTGGAGAACGAAACGTCGGATCGAGTTCAAACTTGATCGATTTATTCCTTGGTTAGGTCAGACGGTTCTATCAACTTTTGACGCATGTCACGTGGTTAGGGCAAGCGTATGACGTCATTACGTCAAAATCTTTTGGGCGAAATTTCTCAGCCGCTGAACATCGGAGAAAGTTGAAACTTGGTGGGATTGTTGCTTGGTATGTCCGAAAGACTTCGTAGAATTTTTTCGCGAGTAGAACGAACGAATGCGGCGTATGACGTCATTACGTAAAATATGTATATATTTTGAACAAGATCTTGTGTGCAATATATCTCGATAACGGAAAGTTCTATCGACTTCAAATTTTGTATGAACATTCCTTGGGTCAGTCGGACGGTTCTATCAACTTTTCACGCATGTCACGTGATTCGGGCAGGCGTATGACGTCATTACGTAAAAATGTTTTGTGCGAAATTTCTCAGCCGCTGAACTTCGGAGAAAGTTGAAACGTGGCGGAATTGTTGCTTGGTAGGTCCGAAAGACTCTGTAGAATTTTTTCGCGAGTAGAATGCGGCGTATGACGTCATCACGTAACATATGTATATATTTTGCACAAGGTCTTGTGTGCGAAATATCTCGACAACGGAAAGCCGTATCGACTTCAAATTTTATGTGAACATTCCTTGGGTCAGTCGAGCGGTTCTACCAACTTTTCACGCATGTCACGTAATTAGGGCAGGTGTATGACGTCATCACATAAAAATCTTGTGTGCGAAATTTCTCAGCTGCTGAACATCATAGAAAGTTGAAACTTAGTGGGATTGTTGTTTGGTAATTCCGAAAGATTCTGGATATTCTTTGGCTCAGTCAGACGACTGTTTCAACTTTTAAAAAAAATTATCTGTTGTTAAGCAAAATTTCTCGACATCGGAAAGTCGGATCGACTTTAAATTTGGTGTAGTTATTCCTTGGATAAGTCGCACGGTTTTGATTAAACATTACTAAATTCGTGTAGAAAATCAAGAAAGGTGTATAACGCCAACACCCCCCCCCCCCCCCGCCTCCCCATTTTTTGGCTCCTTTGTTGTCAAAACATAGGTGTTAACTACGCTGGGGATTTCAGCGTTTTGCAGGAGATTCTCGAGTGTTCCTGCATTCTTTAGAAAGCTTCAAAACAGTAACAGCATTGATGTCGGTCCAATGCTATTTGTTAGTACCTGAAATTAAGCTTTTTGTGCGTTTCTCATCTGCGGCTGTTACGTAACTTGCCACTCAGTCAGGGGTTAGTGTCAGTTGTGGTGCACGATGGAGTCGTCATCTACGAGGTCATGGAATGTTATAGGTCTAAGCAGGTCTAGCTATTGATTTTTTTTCGCCGCATGCTTGATTCGGTTGCCAAGGCATCCTATATATAGGAGCTATTTTGTATCGATCGGCATTGTTTGCAGAAGTTTTTTTCGCTATTAAAGTGGGTCATCTGATATCTTGTGTTATGAGAAGCAGCTCACCATTTTGGCACCGAAATGCCTTCCCCCTTCCCCCACCGAGGTGCGTCATCAGATGCGCAGTTATGAAGAAGGCCTTTCTAGTGCTATTTGGCCGATGGGAATGTGCGAAGACAAGGTAGTCTATCATGGCTGTAACTACACTTAGGGTACAGACCGTTACCGTTGCCTTTGGTAAAAGGGTTAGAGTTGTGTTTATAGTCGGAAATATATTAAATAGCTGTTGTGGGGGGGGGGGGGGGGGGGAGGGCGTGTGGAGGATGATGGTTAACAAAAAAAAAATCCCGACCACCTTCAAGACCTGGATAAAAAGTAAGACCCGTTCGTCGTGACCCCTTCCAGATTCGGGTAAAAAGACGTACGGTAAAACCTGCCTGTCTTGACCAACTTCCAGACCCGGATAAAAATGTAACGTACAGTAAAACTACTATAATGACCTATTTCAGATCTGGGTGAGAAGGGCCCACAGTAAAACTCGTTTTAGCGACCACCTTCCAGACTCGGATGAAAAAAAGACGCCCATTTATAGCTGTTTTAGTGACCACCATCTTAGTGGTTTATTTTGAGTTTTTTTACATTGAATTGAGGTTATGTTTGCAGAAATGAACATTTTATTTCAGTAATTAAAAAAAAGGATTTTTTTTTGGGAGGGGGGAGGGGGGATCAAGGGTTTGGTCGGGGAGACATTTGTTTTTGTTCACAAAAACAAGAAACTAAGTAGGTATCGACTGAAAGTGTATAACATAAGCCTGTACTCTTATGTTTTGTGTGCACCGGCCGCTCTAGTTGGCGATGCACGTACTTATTAATTTTTCCAATTTTTTTTTCTAGCGTATTTTGAATGATTTTGTTTTTCGATCAAACGCAAGCAAAGCAACTGAATATCCTGTATTTTATGTGAAAATGCTATAAAATATCACGCAGATAACGTGCGTTGACGCATGAGAAAAATCCCACACCCGTAAGCATAGACCTGAGATAATTCGGTGCGATGGTTATATATGATTGTGACGTATGATCTGCGTCACCGTGAACGGTTTTGAATGTGAAGCCATTATCGCTTCGAGTTATTTAGTGAAAATCTGTACAAGTTTTGGATAGTTTTTTTGCAATTGAATATTTAACATTTTATTTCTACAGAAAATCTTTTCTGTATTTTTACAACAAAAAGTGTTAATTGATGCTGGGGGAAACCCATGCCAGTTTTTTTAACCGACTTTTTTAAATAATTTTCCGAATTTCTAGGCTCGTAAGAACAGGGAGATTTCAGGCCTACAGCGGCGGATAGATGAAGTACCAACCCGAGCCGAGCTGAGCCAGTATCAGCGGAGATTTGTCGAGCTCTATAACCAAGGTCAGCCGGTCCTTTGTCCTTTTACAACAATACTGCCCCCCCGTGTACCGTTCAATGTGCAAGCGGCAATGAGTGAAATGTGTGGCCTGGCGATATCAGTACGTAAAGGGGAGGCTTGTCTGCACTAAACAACGGTTCACTCTCATCACTTGTTATAAGCATTAATATGAAATAAGATAAAATGCGTCAAATTTGAAGTAAAACAGATTCTCCTCCCCCCCCCCCCCCCCCCCCTCCAACCCCACCCTCTCCTTTTCGTGGAATAGTTGTCTTTTCTGTGTGTGGACTTGTCCGGGTAGGGGTTTTCTCACCAACATGCGTTCAGGTGTTAAATTTACGGAAAGCTAATAGCAGATGTGATGTGGAGTGACTTCGGGTCCCTCGGGATGACCATTATACAGAGTGCGGGACGAGGATTCTCCTTTTAGAGCGCGTTCATGGTAAGAGCCCATACTAGCCTACACTATTTTAGGATTAGAGGGTGCAGATATATTTAAGTGGTATTTTTATATTTTAGTTATCTGTATATATCCTTCGCGATAGCTACTTGTTTTTGCAACACCTAAAAAAAAAAATGAAGCCTGTTGGGCGGGTATTCTTACATTACAGTGGCGAGCACACACAAGGAGACGAAGCAGTTCTACACGCTTTACAGTGTCTTAAAATGAAGCGTGTTGGGCGGGTATTCTTACATTACAGTGGCGAGCACACACAAGGAGACCAAGCAGTTCTACACGCTTTACAGTGTCTTAAAATGAAGCCTGTTGGGCGGGTATTCTTACATTACAGTGGCGAGCACACACAAGGAGACCAAGCAGTTCTACACGCTTTACAATGTCTTAAAATGAAGCCTGTTGGGCGCGTATTCTTACATTACAGTGGCGAGCACACACAAGGAGACGAAGCAGTTCTACACGCTTTACAGTGTCTTAAAATGAAGCGTGTTGGGCGGGTATTCTTACATTACAGTGGCGAGCACACACAAGGAGACCAAGCAGTTCTACACGCTTTACAGTGTCTTAAAATGAAGCCTGTTGGGCGGGTATTCTTACATTACAGTGGCGAGCACACACAAGGAGACCAAGCAGTTCTACACGCTTTACAATGTCTTAAAATGAAGCCTGTTGGGCGGGTATTCTTACATTACAGTGGCGAGCACACACAAGGAGACGAAGCAGTTCTACACGCTTTACAGTGTCTTAAAATGAAGCGTGTTGGGCGGGTATTCTTACATTACAGTGGCGAGCACACACAAGGAGACCAAGCAGTTCTACACGCTTTACAGTGTCTTAAAATGAAGCCTGTTGGGCGGGTATTCTTACATTACAGTGGCGAGCACACACAAGGAGACCAAGCAGTTCTACACGCTTTACAATGTCTTAAAATGAAGCCTGTTGGGCGGGTATTCTTACATTACAGTGGCGAGCACACACAAGGAGACGAAGCAGTTCTACACGCTTTACAGTGTCTTAAAATGAAGCGTGTTGGGCGGGTATTCTTACATTACAGTGGCGAGCACACACAAGGAGACCAAGAAGTTCTACACGCTTTACATTGTCTTAAAATGAAGCCTGTTGGGCGGGTATTCTTACATTACAGTGGCGAGCACACACAAGGAGACGAAGCAGTTCTACACGCTTTACAATGTCTTAAAATGAAGCCTGTTGGGCGGGTATTCTTACATTACAGTGGCGAGCACACACAAGGAGACGAAGCAGTTCTACACGCTTTACATTGTCTTAAAATGAAGCCTGTTGGGCGGGTATTCTTACATTACAGTGGCGAGCACACACAAGGAGACCAAGCAGTTCTACACGCTTTACAATGTCTTAAAATGAAGCCTGTTGGGCGGGTATTCTTACATTACAGTGGCGAGCACACACAAGGAGACCAAGCAGTTCTACACGCTTTACAATGTCTTAAAATGAAGCGTGTTGGGCGGGTATTCTTACATTACAGTGGCGAGCACACACAAGGAGACCAAGCAGTTCTACACGCTTTACAATGTCTTAAAATGAAGCCTGTTGGGCGGGTATTCTTACATTACAGTGGCGAGCACACACAAGGAGACGAAGCAGTTCTACACGCTTTACAGTGTCTTAAAATGAAGCCTGTTGGGCGGGTATTCTTACATTACAGTGGCGAGCACACACAAGGAGACGAAGCAGTTCTACACGCTTTACAGTGTCTTAAAATGAAGCGTGTTGGGCGGGTATTCTTACATTACAGTGGCGAGCACACACAAGGAGACGAAGCAGTTCTACACGCTTTACAGTGTCTTAAAATGAAGCCTGTTGGGCGGGTATTCTTACATTACAGTGGCGAGCACACACAAGGAGACCAAGCAGTTCTACACGCTTTACAACACCCTGGACGATACGAAGCTGTACCTGGACAAAGAGGTCAATCTGCTCAACTCCATCCACGATAACTTCACACAGTAAGCCTCCTATGCTACGTTCCTGCGACGTGAATTTCACAGCCCGGGTCTATATTTAGCTTCTGCTAATTAAGCCTATAGAAATTAGATCGAGCCCAGGTCGAGACATTAACCCGTATTGTTCAGCATCTGCAATTCTTTGACAACGTTTGTACGTCATAGACAGAGGAGGGGAGGGGGTGGGCGGGAGGCGGGAGTTTTACAAACAAGTTCATTTTTACCGATTAATTAGGACTGTTGGATGACTGTAATCTGTAAATGGAGTAGTCTGGTCGGTAGATTTTTAAGTCAATAGTTATTCAAAGCTGACCTAAACGCAAATGTCGATAGACATTGAAGTTACTTACCGGTACTGGGTAGTAATACTTCATGTTCACTTAGCAAAATTTTGTGGTCTCTCAGTAATACTCAAAATAAGTCAACATCTACTAACTGAATCTCGCTCACAGCCTCACAAAATGATGCAAGTAAAGACGACGCAAAACACTATGGCGATCATCCCTCCCCCCCATGTCCCCCCTCTCCCTTCTTCCTCCCCCCTCCCCAACCTGTTATTGCATCGTGTCCTGTCCTATCCTGTCATGTACTGTCTGTGGCTGTCCTGGCATGTCCTATCGTGTCCTGTCTGTGCCTATCCTGTCATGAACGCGACTGTTATTGTCTTGTAAAACCATATCATTTAAAATAAGAATTCTGAAGCAAATAAGAAACCGGATGTCTGTTCCGGAATAGACTGCCGATAAATAAAAAAAATACAAGGTCAAAGTAATCGAAACTTGGCGTTATTTCGTCAGTTTAGGTTGCAAACAAATTATTTCCTTACCTTGTAAATAAAAAAAAACATGAAAAAATTTAAAAAAAAAAAATAAAAACAGTTTTTAAAAATATAAAATTTCGATTGGTTATCCAAAACTGAGCCACCGACATTTTAACAAACATCCCAATCTGAATTCATTTTTCCAATGTTTTCGATTTCGTTCCGCCAAAAGATAAGAATTTACATTGTTCAACTTATTTTCACACTTTGGTATGAAAGAAGTAAAGCATAGTCTATTCCGGAATAGTTTACCCAAAAAAATCTGGTTTTTTATTTGCTTCAGTATTCTTACTTTATATAACACTATGTTTTGTGCTGTTTTGTTATATGTCATTTCGGTGTCATGTCTGGCTTGTCATGATATGTGTCATATTTGTAGCTGTCGTGTGTCATGTCTGTCGGCCACGTCATAATGTATCACTTGTCTGGCCTGTCAAGCCATGTGTCATATTTTTAGCTGTCGTGCGTCATGTCTGTCGGTCACGTCATAATGTATCACTTGTCTGACCTGCCATGCCATGTGTCACATTTGTAGCTGTCGTGTGTCATGTCTGTCGGCCACGTCATAATGTATCACTTGTCTGACCTGTCATGCCATGTGTCACATTTGTAGCTGTCGTGTGTCATGTCTGTCGGCCACGTCATAATGTATCACTTGTCTGGCCTGTCATGCCATTTGTCACATTTGTAGCTGTCGTGTGTCATGTCTGCCCGCCACGTCATAATGTATCACTTGTCTGGCCTGTCATGTGTCATATGTGTAGCTGTCGTGTTTCATGTCTGCCCGCCACGTCATGATGTGTCACATGTGTGCCTGTCCTGTTAAGTGACCGTGCCTGTCAGGTGCCATGTGTGTCGTGTGTCATGTCTGTGCATGTCATGTAGGTGTAGGTGCATGACATGTGGTATGCCTGTCGTTTTCACGTTCATGTTAACGTTTGCATAGAGTCATTAGTCTTTAGTCAGCTAGTCTCACAGATGGAGGCAGAATGGTTGGAGAAGGGTAGGGGGGCGGTCGGTGGGGGCGGAAGTAAGAGTACTCTCGTCTTCAGGGGACAGACTTGAAGAGAACGGCTCCTAAATGTTGTTGTGATGATATTGTTCTGCCTAAAGCTGGACCATGAAAAATAACGATTGCAGAATTTTATTCCTGTATGTAATTGTTTTATAATCGCCCTATCACTCGGAGCAAAAGACAGACTAGATAAAGGTTTCATATAAACGAAAAATCTCCGCCCATTTTCGTCGACTGTATAAATCATTTTCACTCATTAAATCAAGCACTTCGCCCAATTAAAAATAAGAACTGCCTTTTTGTAATGACTCTCTTTATGAGTGAACTGCGGTGTTTTGTTTTTGGAGAACATCCCTAGTGGTCTCCCGCGACGGAAGGTTGCATGGCTTGAGTCTGTCGTTGAACTTTTTTTTTAAATCCGATCTTGGTCATGTTCTAGATATGTCTTTAGTGTGCCGAAGTGAAGGACCGACTATTGGTAATGGGCGGAGGAAATGATACGCCTTCTCAAAGTGGCGGACTGGCGCTGCTGGGTAGAAAGAGGTTAACAGAAAGCAATAGAGTAAAACGTCCAGACTAGGGAGTGGGTGGGGGGTGGGGGTGGAGGAGGGGGTGGTTAGCTTGTTGAGCGTTGGGGTGGTAATCCTAAAGCTCAGGGGGGGGGGGGGATTACCAGCTCGGGTTTGTAAGCACCAGGGGATAGACGGTCTATCCATTTGCCTTAGTTAATGCGGTGGGCTCGATCGCCTTTGTCGGTGTGAAAACTTGACATCCTTGTTGTTCCTGTTCATTTATTGCGAAGTGATGTGACTCATTTGTTGAATTGGCTTGCCAGAGCACTGAGTTTCACTTCGCAATGAGATACAACCCGACCTAGGCCATTGGCAGTATGCAAATTTGGCGGTATTTGTAGTATTTATTTGCCATGGATATTATTCCGATACCCCAGTAAATATATGCAGCTGATAACTAATTTTCATTGAAAATGCATGTTCAACGAGTTCCGCTGTCCTTCGTTTTAAACGTAATTAAAAACAGTGGTTAAACACTGTCCACAATCAGCCATTGCTGAGTGACGTCATTATTGGTTCTGCGACCTGAAGCAATTCACAGTTCCGCACCATATAATATGGCGTTCTTTATAAGAGTTAAAAACGGTTAAAGGCATTTTCAGCTTTTTTTTTTATCACAGTAGGCCATTCGATAACTTGGAATTTCCCCAGACTAAGTCAAATTGTTCGGTGTGTTGATTATTCGAGTTATCGAATAAGTGAATGCAAGACATCCCGAGTGAAGATCCCGGGTGAAGAGATCGCTCCCGTTACTCAAGTTATTGAAGTTCACTTACAGAGTGCGCAAAATTTCGAATTGCACCGACCAGGCAAAGTTTTTATCACCCAACGATTCACTTGTACACCTAAACCATGATGGTTTTGAAATGGTCTGTTTGCTGCTTGAGGTTAACGAGTTTTGTGCTAACTAGAGGCTCAGGGATAAAGTTAAAGTAGTAATAATAGTTATAGTGTAAGTAGCAGTGGAAGCAGCTGCAGTAATAGCTGTAGTAGCAGCAGTAATATTCGTTCATATTTGTGAAATGACTTAATCAATAACTCATGCTTGCAAATGTTTTGAAATTTTATATTCGGCAGCACATTTAATCGCCCTAAATCACTCTCTCTTTAATTGTGTAACTCCTTAACCCGTCAGAATTCCTGTGTGCCATTTTCCTGTATGATATTTGTTTTCCAGAAAAACTGTAACACACAGAAAATTCGCATTGAAATTGATGACTGAATCATTAGGAATATACTCATTTCTGGAGACCTAATAATAAATAACCAAATAAATGTGAAAGCAGTTATGGCGCCGTAACGTCCGGGACCGTTATATCCGGGATCTTAGCGTCCGAGACCGTTATATCCGGGATCTTAACATCCGGATCCGTAATATCCGGGATCTTAGCGTCCGGTGCCGTAATATCCGGGATCTTAACGTCGGGGGCCGTCATGTCAAGGACCTCAGTGTCCGGATATCGTTATATTCAGATGCTCAACGAATCTTGTTTTACTTTGGTCAATAACCTTTTATTATTCGCCACAAACTGAAGTCGGCTTAATACTGCGTCAGGGCAGTTTTCGTTGCTTTGCCATCGCTGTATTCATTTTTATAAGAATCGTTTTTACTTTCAGCTGCGCTGATCTCAGTTGTACCCTTCCCAATTTTCACTTGCAATTTTAAGAAATGAGGTAAACTGGCATTGTCTAGGTTTGGTGTATTGATTTTATATGCTACGTCATCATACGTCATCAGTATGAAGAGGCGTGGTATCTCCAGTGAAATCAGCAAATATAGAACATACATTGGAATATTCCGGCTTTTTTTTTTGCCAAATGGACCACTTTTTTCGACCCCATTCCAACGTATGGTAAAATTATCCGGCTTTTTTTCGACCCCGTTCCCATGTATGATAGAAACTCTTGATATTTTGTTTCGACAAGTGATGTGTCATCTTTTACAGGGAAGGCGAGTTGTCACATTTTGCACCAGAAGTGGTCGGTCATATAATGCCGGAAAAATGATTTGTCTCAACTCGAGACGTTTTCTCTAACGGTGTTTCCGATTGACCTTTTGTCTAGCGATGTTTGTCTTGACCTTTTGTCTAGCGATGTTTGCCCATTGAACTTTGTCTAGCGATGTTTGCTCATTGACCTTTTGGCAGCGATGTTTGCTCATTGACCTTTTGTCTAGCGATGTTTGCTCTTTGACCTTTTGCCTACCGATGTTTGCCCTTTGACCTTTTGTCTAGCGATGTTTTCTCATTGACCTTTTGTCTAGCGATGTTTGCTCATTGACCTTTTGTCCAGCGATGTTTGAGCTTTTACCTTTTGCCTACCGATGTTTTCCCTTTGACCTTTTGTCTAGCGATGTTTGCTCATTGACCTTTTGTCTAGCGTTGTGTGCCCATTGACCTTTTGACTAGCTATGTTTGCCCATTGACCTTTATTCTAGAGATGTTTCTACTAAATATGTACTGCCTATAAGTTGATCGGAAGGTTTGGTGTGGAAAGGTTATTTGTTGCCGCTAGTGCCAACGAAAAATCTTAAAATTTTAAACATAGGACATATTTTCAACATTCAACAAACATCACTGTGTTTCAAATGCTAAATATTAAATGAAAATCTGTGAAAATCAGTATACAAAAACATGCAGTCCGACACAAATAGCACTGTTACACGCCTTGGGGAAAAAGCTGTAGTCTTATTGGTCGATTCCCAAGTCAAAAATTTTTCAGTATTGAAGGGAACGGAAACAGATAGTCCAGTTATTTGTAATTAAAACACCAGTTGAGTCATGTAATAAAGCACGAAGGTCAACATTTGCTCACTGCTCAATAATACTTCATGTTGACTCAGAATTAGTCAAGATAAGGTGCGTAATAAAACAGTAAATGATCCGAACTGATCTGCAAAATGCCTCAACGTGCTGGCAGAGTACCTAAAAACCTGAAATTCAGAAGAAAATGGATGACCGTTAGATGTAAAATAGTCGTGTTGCTGTGAAATTATTCGCTAATCTAGATGACATGTAATTTGCTAGTCATGATGACATGACATTTCCTAGTCGTGATGACGTGAAATTTGCTAGTCGTGATGACGTGAAATTTGCTAGTCGTGATCACGTGAAATTTGCTCGACATGGTTACATGAAGTTTGCTAGTCGTGATGACGTGAAATTTGCTAGTCGTGAAGATGTGAAATTTGCTATTCATGATAACATGAAATTTGCTAGTCATGATGACGTAAAATTTGCTAGTAGTGATGAAGTGAAATTAGCGAGTCATGATGACATCAAATTTGCTTGTCGTGATGAAGTGAAATTTGCTAGTCGTGATGACGTGAAATTAGAGAGTCATGATGACACGAAATTTGCTAGTCGTGATGACGTGAAATTTGCTAGTCATGATGACATGAAATTTGCTTGTCGTGAAGACGAGAAATTTGCTAGTCGTGTTGACCTGAATTTAGCGAGACATGATGACATGAAATTTGCTAGTCGTGATGAGCTGAAATTTCCTAGCGATGATGACATGAAATTTGCTAGTTGTGATGACGTGAAATTTGCTAGATGTTATAACATGAAATTTGCTAGTCGTGATGATGTGAAATTTGCTAGTCGTGATGACATAAAATTTGCTAATCAGGATGACGTGAAATCTGCTAGTTATGATGACATAAAATTTTCTAGTGATGACGTGAAATTTGCTAGTCGTGATGACGTGAAATTTGCTAGTCGTGATGATATGAAATTTGCTAGTCATGGTGACATGAAATTTGCTAGTCATGATGACATGAAATGTGCTAGTCGTGATGACATGAAATGTGCTAGTCGTGATGACGTGAAATTTGCTAGTCGTGATGACGTTAAATTTGCTAGTCGTGATTACGTAGCGTTGTCGCATTAGAAGTTATTATTGTTAAATTTTATTTAATAATATTCTAAAGGGTTTAATCTTAACAAGGAATATTAATACTGCGAACTGAATGTAGCAAAATACTGTTATTTGAAATAAGGATATATCAAGCAAATAAGAACTCACAAATTTTCTTTTAATTTACAAGTTGTTATAGCCAGTTATTTTGTTTCGGCAGACTTAGAAGAGCGTAGATTAAGAACAATTCAACTTCTATGATTCTCTGTATAATTTAAACTGGACTGAAGCTTCACGAATCTGTTGAGTAGACTCACTTTGTCGAGTCTGCCTTATTTTTCCTTCAATAAAAACATCCTTTGGATTCTAACTGGCTTTAAACAATAGAGTGTTCAAAGTGTTCAACAAGCTGGAAGCGTAACATGTCACATTGTACCTGAAACAGTGGTCTGTCAGACGTCACACAAGGCGCGACATGTCACATTGTACCGGAAACCGTGTTCTGTCACACGTCACACAAGGCGTGACAAGTCACATTGTGCTGCAGAAGCTAAGGGTGTACGAGCCGAGTGAAGTGTCACATTTTAAAACAAAATGTCGTCATCTGTCACATAGAAGACGAAAAGTATTGTGTCGCAGTTCATAAAAAATGATGTCTCACAGTGTACAGTGTGATATGTCACATTGCACACAAGAAATGATGTGTCGCAGTGTGCAGTGTGATACGTCACATTGTACACAAGAAATGCTGCCTCACAGTGTAGTGTGATACGTCACATAGTACACAATAAACGATGTGTCACAGTGTACAGTGTGATGTGTCACATTGCACACAAGAAATGACGTGTACAGTGTGGTACTTCACATTGTACACAAGAAATGCTGCCTTACAGTGTATAACGTGATACGTCACATTGTGCACAAGAAATGATGTCTCACAGTGTACGATGTGACAGGTCACATTGTACACGAGAAATGATGTCTCACATACGTCACAATTTACACAAGAAATGCTGTCTCAGTGTATAGTGTGATATGTAACATTGCACACAAGAAATGATGTGTCACAGTGTATGCTGTGACAGGTCACATTGTACACGAGAAGTGATGTCTCACAATGTACAGTGTGACACTTCACATTGTGCACAAGAAATGATGCATCACAGTCTGTATTATACGTCACATTGTACACAAGCAAAAAATGATGGCATGAAAGAAAACTAGGCGCTCGCTCATATTTACGTAAGAGTTAGAATATTTAGTTAGGCGTGGGTGAATCCAGTTCCAGAATAGAACGACGAGAGTGGATATTTTAGCCATCCTTTAGCCAGCTTGAGAATTGCTAACACTGTAATAAAATATAAAAATATTCCAAAACATTTCATGTGTTTCTTAAATATATGTTTGATAGATTTCCTGATATGACTACAAAGGTTACCAAGGAGCACTAGGTAAAAGCAGGTTAATTCCGTCAAAAATACCGGCGCATTGGCATTAATTACAGACGAAACCGGTTAATCGCATAGCCAATTTGCCAAACCCTGTCATGCGTTTATCCGGAGTACTCTTGCCGTGCCTATTTTTTTTCATTTGCGGTAGTTATTAGACGTGCATCCCCCTCACCTCCCCATCCCCGCATTTCATTTTTCCAACAGAAAAGAAAAATAACGATTGCCTTCTACGATTTTATTTTTTTATTACAGCTTTAATAAATTCATATCGCTACAGACAGTTCACTACAATTTACTATCAATATTCTTCTGTCAGCGAAAATCCAGGGGGAGTAAGGGTTTCAGACCATTATTTAGTGAGAGCTCAGGCAGCGCGGGGTTAGGAGGTGCAGGCCATTATCTAGCGTCAGCGAAGGCAGTAGGGGGATTAAGGATAAAGGTCAGTATCTAGTGAGAGCTGAGTGCGAGACTCACTGTTAACAACCGCGAGTGGAGTTGGCAATGTACACAATGGTTCAAGCAAACAAAAGACAATGCATTAGATAGATAAATAAACGAGGAGCAGCTCACTCCTTTAGTTTGCTTCAAGTGTGGCACTGTTTGGATAGTCACCCAGAATTATGCAATTGACCGGTGTGCTTTCCATTTTAACGTGAAAAAGCTATGCGTTTATCCAGTTTATGCGATTAAGCGGCATGCAATTATCCGGTTAAATTTCCAATAGATAGCATTGGAAATGGTTTGGGATTTGCGAATAATATGCAGTTAACCGATTTATGCGTTTAACCGGTATGCGATTAAGTGATTTCATCTGTACTTGAAAAGAAAATCACACTCCTTAATTTAGTTAGAAACTAAATTAAGGAACTTCATTGAATGTAGTAAGATGAATGTTTTTTTAAGGAAAACACATTGACTTCGTTCTTTCAAGGATCTCCCACAACATTTATCAAATGTTTAATATATTAAGTACTTTCCATATATAGCTCGCTGAGTTCAAATAGAACAACTGTTGAGACAATTGGCGCGTGGGATTGTTGGTGAGTGACTTAAATAACGAACCCTTTGCTTAGAGGACAAAATTGTCAGTGAATGACTGAAGTACTGAACCCTTTGTTTTGGAGTACAAAATGTTGGCGAATGAATGAAGTACTGAACCCTTTGGTTGAAGGACAAAATTCTAGGCGAATAAGTGAAGTACTGAACCCTTTGGTTGGAGGACAAAATTCTTGTCGAATGACTAAAGGACTGAACCCTTTGGTTGGAGGACAAAATTCTTGGCGAATGACTGAAGTACTGAAGTTGGCCCGGTGTCAGGGACGAATGACTACTACAGGGAAATACGAGGCATGCCCCCGCACCCTCTCCCTCCCGCAAAGCTCCATCCATACAGGAACCAGAAATGTGTGGGTCGGTGCCAGTGTCATGCCATTGGTCCACTGTTCGCAGCGTTCATTGGTTCACTGTTCGCAGCATTCATTGGTTCACTGTTCGCAGCATTCATTGGTCCACTGTTCGCAGCGTTCATTGGTCCACTGTTCGCAGCGTTCATTGGTACACTGTTCGTAGCGGAAGGACCAGAAATCGGCTCAAAACGACCACGATGCACCGTTTTCGAGATAGAAGTTATTTTGAATTTTTACTTTCCTGAAATTCTAAAATGCTCATAAAACGCTACTCCATCTTCGGGTCCTCATTAAAAAAACTCCCGCTGGAACCAGTTTAAACTAAGAGCTTTCATACTGTTATAAGATACGGGCAACAAATCGTATCGTTTATGAGATGTGCGGAAACGAAAAAGATTAGTGGTGAAAAAGTTAATCACGTGACCATATTTAATTTCAAATTTATCTGCAAGTTAGTGTTCCAATACAAATTTGCAAGAACTATCTGTGCTGAAAAATTTGAGTTCTCTAGCATAAATGGTTGCGGAAAATATGAACTCACTTTTTGCACCATTTTTTTCGCTTTCGCATCGTAAAAAACAGTAAGATGAAACGGAGTTTTGTCGTAATAATAATAATTAAAATAATAATAATAATAATAGTGCGTGTCAAGTCGTTACATTAAACAAAAAAAGGCACACACAACTCTAACAGGAACATGTCTTCTTCCGTCTTGGGGGGGCACGCTTGTGTTTTCAGGGCCTTGCGAATAGGCATAAATGCTGTTAACGCCTTTGATATGAATTATGGTGTGTAATGCGGAAACCTTATCGCACTAAAAGCTTGTAAATATCTAAAAGAAGCACATGCATGATTTATTTAAAATGAAATTAATGAGTGTTATGTACAAATTGCGCATGTACACAATTTGTGCGCTTGGCAGCATTTCCGTGGTACACATTGTTACTGGTTGATAAAAATAGTCTAAAGAAGACCAGGCCCTTGGCCTTCTGTCAGGTAGGTGCTCCCGGGCGATGTCAAAAATTGTTTATGTTACACCAGTTTTCAGTTGGCATGCATGCTGAAATTAGTTAAATGTTTTTATTTGTATGCTGCTGACCCATAGTAAATCAAGGTTAACCGGTAAATAAGGGATTAACTGACTGACCCCAATTACTGCTAGTCTGTGGATTAATTACCCGAACTACTAGCTGCTAGTCTGCGAGGAATTAATTGCCCGACCTCACTGACTGTTAATCAGCAAGTGATTGATTAACCGATCTCACTGGCTGCTAGTCGGCAAGCGATTGGCTGACTGACTGACCTCACTGGCTGCTAGTCGACAAGTGATTGATTGACCGACCTCACTGACTGCTAGTCGGCAAGTGCTTGATTGACCGACCTCACTGACTGCTAGTCGGCAAGTGCTTGATTGACCGACCTCACTGACTGCTAGTCTGCTAGGGATTAATTTTGAAGCTTCAATGGCTGCTTATCCACTGGGGATTATTTTCCACCTCATTGGCTGCTAGTCAGAGCCGACAAGTTTAAATAGAATCATAATATATATGTTGGTCACTAGCTACCATTACCAAATTTGATGTAATTTTTGAAAAGTTATTGATCAAGTAAATATCTTGTTATTTTAAGTTATTGCTCAAGTAATTCCACTCAGATTTAATTACGAATAATCCTGCTTTTAGGGAAGGCAAGCACGAATGCGAACTGTTAAAAAATTTAGTCATTTTAGGAAAGGCCGGCAACCACACCCACCCCCCCCCCCCCCACCCCCACTTCCTCCCTATCACTACTCGACAGTTCAGCTGGAGCACCTCTCTATACCTGTACATGAGAGCTGGGCTACATCGCTCATGGCAAACATTAAAGTGTCCGCAGAGCTACGTCTCAGCAAGTCACCATTGCTGAGCACAATTTGTGCTGACGTGGCAATTTATGTGTTCATTTGCCAGCTGTGGAATCTATACGATCGTACAGCTTTTGAACTGGAGCCAAGAGCAGTGCAACTTTGGAAGTGTAACCCAATCTCGATATCTCCTCTATCAAATGTAGGTCGCATCCATTTTAGATTATCTGCAGTCTGTGCCAAATTTTCAGGCATAGGTTTCCGGAAAATGTGAGGGATATTTTTAAATCTGCTGGAATGCAGATTCTCCAATTACAACCCCCACCCCCATATCCTAGCGCCACACACATACACACTTAACAAAAATGGCCTTGATCTTGGACCTGACTTGGTTTTAACTGTTGCTTTGTCACCCGAGCCGTGAGCAAAGGAGAGGGAGAGGGGGGGGGGTGATAGGGGGGCGGGAATGTTTGTTGCATTTCTATCTATGACCCGCATAATGTCAAGGTAGAGGCAACGCTAAGAATATCTTCTTACGCGGTTTGCATTTTTATTGCTATTATGCACTGGGAAAATATACGAGTGCCTAAAATACATCTGCGTAATATTATACAAACGGCAGAGAACCCTAGATCGTTTTATCTTACTCAAATGCCCAGTGCATGCGCCCAAAACTTTATTAAGTGACTTTTAAAGTCGTCAACTTTTCGCACTGTTATGTTTATAGATTTACACAGCTTTTTGCTTTATATTTAGAAACGATAGGGGCAAAAACACTTTATGTAAACAGCAGGAGAATAATCCGTACAAACGGTACCCGTCACGGAAAAATTGAACAGACCAATCGACAATTTATGAGACGGTTTAAATGAAAGATTTAGTGTGAATAGAAGGCATTGTGTGTCATTTTTTCACGGCATTCTTTAAGCACCTCTAATTACTCCTCCATGTATTGCTCTGAGGGCCTTGTGTCAACGGCTTTGTTGTGACTGGGCAATGAACCAGTATAATAACGGGAATCAAGTTACGCAACAACGCTAACTCGATGAATCTATTATCCATTTTGCGGCTGCATTCAAGTGTGAGGGTGTTTAGATAAAAGTGTCTATGATTATGACAGCCTTAGCTGTACACAGTCTGCTCCCAATTTGTACTTCAGATTTAAAGGGCAGTACATTGTCTATGACATTTTTACACTAAGCCACATATTGGTGAACAATGCTAGCACAAAGCCCGCTAATATAAGTAAATAAGAGTTCAAGGACACCGGGTTGTTTCCGTTGAAAACACTTCGCGGCAAAAGAACGCTACATGATTACTATTCATATTATAAAATACAGTTGCTTTACATATACAACGCCTGGCCCGTAGAACGTTGTTTGAGTACGAAGTTGTTCGTGTCGGGCGGCCGTATAGCGCATATAGTGTTATGGCAGGTGTTTGTGATACTGAGGCCTAGAACTTATATTTAGGGAAGTCGTTTGTGACATAAAGGCCCATAAGAAGACTACGGGGTACATACAAATTCGCCACCGACAAACTCGCGACCTTTCAATTCGCTACCAGTCAACTCGCCACCGCCTTATCCAAAGACTGTAGTTTGTTTTGGCTTGGTTGTTTGTGACATTGAGGACTAGAGTGCGTTTTGGCTTGGTTGTTTGTGGCATTGAGGACTGTAGTGCGTTTTGGCTTGGTTGTTTGTGCAATTGAAGACTAGAGTGCGTTTTGGCTTGGTTGTTTGTGACATTGAGGACTAGAGTGCGTTTTGGCGTGTTGTTTGTGACATTATTATTATTATTATTATTAGACTTTTCTTTTTTTACGCGCTTTTTAAACTATATAAAAGCGCTACAATAATCAAAATAATATAGTCATAGTACAATCAACATAATACTGACATAATACTGATATTGTCTAAAATAGCACTGAAATGCAGGTAAGATAATACTGATTTGAAAAACTAAAATTACACAATGCTTTTATTAAACACAGTATGATCTCTTAAATAAAAAGGTCTTGAGATTCTTTTTAAAAGTGTTAAAATTATCTGTTTCTCTCAAATTTTGTGGTAATTTATTCCAAAGTCTCGGCCCTGCAACCTCAAAACTTCGATAACCTGCTGATTTTAGGCGGAACCGTGGTTCAACTAAAAGACGCTGTGATGCTGAACAGAGGGGTCGGGTTGGTTCATAAGGGACTAGGAGTTCACTAATATATCCTGGGGCAAGACCATGTAGTCCTTTATATACCATTGTGACAACTTTGTACTCAATACGTTCTGGTACAGACAACCAGTGAAGTTTGATTAAGGCTGATGTTATGTGCTCATTTCTGGGTGTTACAGTTACCAATCGGGCTGCTTCATTTAGCACGCTCTGCAACTTCTTTATCAGGAAAGTAGGTAAATTGACGTAAAGACAATTGCAGTAATCCAGTTTCGAAATGACTGCGGCGTGCACTATTGTTTTGGCTGCATCATGAGATAGATACTTACGAATATGCCACAGTTCCCGTAATTTATATCTGCATGATTTTACCACTTCTAGGATGTGTTGTTCTAACGAGAGACACGCATCGAGGGTCACACCTAGATTTTTTGCTGACTTCGAGCGTGCTACTTGTTCATTTTCCACTTGTAATGTCTATATATTAGCGAGATCTATATTTCTTTGTGTTCCTATAACAAGAATTTCTGTCTTGGAGGCGTTAAGCTTAAGACGATTGCACTTCATCCAAGAGGCTGACATTGTGTGTTTTGGCTTGGTTGTTTGTGGCATTGAAGACTGGAGGGCGTTTTGGCTTGGTTGTTTGTGACATTGGGGACAAGAGTGTGTTTTGGCTTGGTTGTTTATGGCATTGAGGACTGTAGTGCGTTTTGGCATGGTTGTTTGTGCAATTGAAGACTAGAGTGCGTTTTGGCGTGGTTGTTTGTGACATTGAGGACTAGAGTGCATTTTGGCGTGTTGTTTGTGACATGGGGGACAAGAGTGTGTTTTGGCTTTGTTGTTCATGGTATTGAGGACTGTAGTGCGTTTTGGCGTGCTTATTTGTGACATTGAAGACTAGAGTGTGTTTTGGCTTGGTTGTTTGTGGCATTGAAGACTAGAGGGCGTTTTGGCTTGGTTATTTGTGACATTGAGGACCAGAGTGCGTTTTGGCTTGGTTGTTTGTGACATTGAAGACTGTAGTGCGTTTTGGCTTGGTTGTTTGCGGCATTGAGGACTGTAGTGCGTTTTGGCTTCGTTGTTTGTGGCATTGAAGACTAGAGTGCGTTTTGGCTTGGTTTTGACCCACCACAGCAAACACGTGACCCAACACAGAAGTCGATCTATGCTGTATGACGTTCACAGTATTTGCGTCTTTTGGCACATGCGTTACTAAATTAGGCGAGGAATGACGACTGTGGTCGGTGCCTGGCGGAAGGTAGTTTGTGTCATATCTGTTGCCATGCGTTTCCAAACAAAACCAAACGCAGAGCAGGGGGTTTATTTTGAGGCCAGACGCGGTCCGCTCGGAGTGCCAACTTCGGGGGTTGGGGGGAGGGGGTGGGAGGGAGTAATTTTCATTCAGTACTCCACGTTTCACATAAAAAAGGCGTTCTTTCCAACTGCAGTCCTCGTATGGTATTACAGTAAAACCTCGATAATTCGAACTGGTCGGGACCGAAGGAATTGGTTCGAATTAACCATTGTTCGAATTAACCGGGGATCGGTTTTCAGTATAGGTGGTTTTGGTCATTTATACAGTCAAAAAGTAATATATTTTGTTTAATAATATAAGGTGTCTTGTGTGTATATCTGCGTGTATTTTAATGGTTTGAGCAAATTTTAATGAGCATAGCCCTTTTATTTTATTGAACTCAAATCTACATAGGTTTAATATACATGTATGTAAAGTCTAATGCTATGATTAAACCATATGTTATTCTAAATAACTATGTTTGCCCAAGTTTACTAGCCAATTCTTCGGCTTTAGTCATAAGAATAGGTCCACTGACTGGAATGTTTTGTGTACGTGCATTAGTAAACCACTTAAGCAAAGCGATTTCCAGAACCTCATACTGGCCATTTCGAGCACGTTTTCGATTCTGTTCATAACCATTATTATCCGTATCTTTGATAATTTCATCGGAATTCTTTATCCAAGTTGCAAGGGTTCATTTGGAAATTCCATATTCATTAATTATTTGTGTTCTTGTTTTTGAGCCTTTCTGAATTTCAATCACTATTTTGCGCTTCATATCCAGTGAATAATCATTATGTTTTCTTTTCGTAGTCATAATTACTGTTGCTTTCAAAATTATCTCTGATTTACAGTGTAAAAGAACTGTCATTTTATACATTTTGCAGCGGCCGGATTATGATGAATTATATATGAACCTATTGTTCCTTTCATGTTTTTCATTACAAAATTGCTGATCCCACTCCACCTTCAAGCTATTGTTTTTTCAAATGTAATCAAAACGTGAGCAGAGGAGAATTTGAACATTCGTCACTCGGATCAACTAGCCTCAGATTATGACAATGAAGCAAATAATAGATCAATGGTACGATTCATCTATTGTTTTAAAACAATGGGCTCAATACACAAAGGCCCTAAATAGCACAGTTTTGAAACGCCAGAGTAAACCATGCCTGTATCAGAGTGAGCTGTGTTCATATTTACCGTTATTGAGATTGCAATTAGGATTAGGTTGATTTACATTCCGTCTTTGAGGCTTTATGAGTGTGTCCTTGGCGAAGAATCCCTGAAATTTGGCTATTTTTGGGGGTCAAAATGGGTTCGAATTAACCGGGTCCCTGTTAATTCGAACTTTTCCATAAGAATACATTGGTCCCAAAATCGGGACCGGTGTAACAGGCTGTCTTGCCCCCCCCCCCCCCCTGTACAGCTTCCCCCCCCCCTCTGGGATATTTTGCCCCCTCCGTAAAAAATCGAATAAATGGAATAAATACTTAACTTTTAATTGTAAATGATCTCTATAGAGCACAATTTCTTCTGTGCTTGAAAATTATCAAGTTTTTGCGTAATTCAACAGTCATTTACACAATTCACTGCAGTTCACTGCGCTTTTGATCCAACCAGGTCAATGCCGATTTATTTTCATTTATTTTTATTCATTTTCATTCACTACTTCTTTTCAATATTTCCTCTACTGATCAAGTAATTAATTTATAATCAAAATAAAAAAATGAAATGCTCATACCCTTTTGCATACCCTTTTAAACTTCTTAATTCGGAGTAAACTTTTACCGCAAAATCATTTTCCCTGAGATTGTTTGTACTGTTATGCATTATTGTCGAATACAATTGATCAATCAAAATGGATTATAAAAAGAGATGTAGCTTTATTGCAGTCAACTCTAAATCCCCCGATAACTGTGAATAGAGAGCGAGTATACAAACGGATTACCCTTTATGTAAAATACAACTAAAGAAACTTTTATTTTAGGGGGGGGGGGCAAAATATCCCAAGTGGGGGGAAGCTGAACAGGGGGCAGAATATCCCAGAGGGGGGTAAGATAGCCTAGTCTAGCTTAAAATACAACTAAAAAAACTTTTATTTTTGGGGGGGGGGCAAAATATCCCAGGTGGGGGGAAGCTGAACAGGGGGCAAAATATCCCAGAGGGGGGCAAGATAGCCTAGTCTAGCTTCCCCCCAGGGGGGGGGGGAGGCTAGACTAGGCTAGCTTGCCCCCGGGGGGGGGAAGCTATACAGGGGGCAAGATGTACTGTTACACCGGGCAAAACGGTTCGAATTAACCGGGGGTTCGAATTATCCGGGGACGAATTAACGAGGGGGGGGGGAGGCTAGACTAGGCTAGCTTGCCCCCGGGGGGAAGCTATACAGGGGGCAAGATGTACTGTTACACCGGGCAAAACGGTTCGAATTAACCGGGGGTTCGAATTATCCGGGGACGAATTAACGAGGGGTTGTTGTATTTCAAACTTAGCACTTAGTGTTAGGAGTCGTTTTAAAAAGTCATGGTAACCAGTTGTTACGTGAGTGGCCCCCATCCCCGGAGAGGGGGATGGGGGTGGGGGAGGGGATCAGCCGGTCAGTTGTGTGCCATTGATGTGTATCATGTAGATGATTACTGCCTGGATGTGGCCATGTTGTGGAATACAAAACGCTTGAGTGACAGCTCGGTACGAACTACTATGACGCAACTGACACAGGGTGTTGCTTAGGTAAACAGTAAACAATAACATTCCTGACACAGTCCTAACATTCACTACAGTGCACCTATGTCTTCACCTGTTCCTTCAATAATAATCCTAACAGTAACAACAGCATATGTTTGTAAAATCGTGATTGATATTTAAAAAATGTATAACATATTATTTAAAATAAGAATTCTGAAGCAAATGAAAAACCAGATATTTTCTGGTAGGTTATTCCGGAATAGACTACCGATAAACCGAATTTCACGGAACTCGGAATTATTTTCAGTATTTCATCATTTTGTGTTGCAGACTTTAAACAACTTATGTTTTGGCGTTATAAATAGAAAAATATGAAACAACTGAAAAAATGAGTAAATTGAAAAAAAAAATTTCAATAGGTTAGTCAATACTGAGCTACCGACATTTTAATAAACAGCCAAATGTAAATTCAGTTTTTTCAATATTTTTATTTTCCTTTCGCCAAAAGATAAGAATTTAGGTTGGTTCAATGTATTTTCACCCTTTGGTATAAGAAAAATGAAGCATTATTGATTTCTGTGACATTTGAATTATCAGTAGTCTATTACGCAATACCAAAAAAATATTATATGGTTTTATAATAATAATAATAATAATAATAATAATAATAATAATAATAATAATAATAATAATAATAACAATAATCGTTATTGCAGTTAGCAAGAAAAACAGCAATAGTAATAATAATAATAATGATAATAATAAAAATAATTATTATTATCTTCCCCGACCAAGGGGAGACATATAGTGTTTGTACGTTCGGTGTGTGTGTGTATGTGTGTGTGGTCAGTCTGTTGTGAACAAAGTGTTGTGTGCAAGATATCTCGAGAACGAAACTTCAAACTAGTTCGATTTATTCCTTGGTAAGGTCGGACGGTTCTTTAAACTTTTGACGCATGTCACGTAATTAGGGCAGGTGTATGACGTTATTACGGAAAAATCTTGTGTGCGAAATTTCTCAGCTGCTGAACATCGGTGAAAGTTGAAACTTGGTGGAATTGTTGATTTTTAGGTCCGAAAGACTCTATAGAATTTTTTCGGGAGTAGAACGAACGAATGCGGCGTATGACGTCATCACGTAAAATATGTATATATTATAAACAAGATCTTGTGTGCAAAATATCTCGATAACGGAAAGTCCTATCGACTTCAAATTTTATGTGGATATTCCTTGGGTCAGTCGGACGGTTCTGTCAACTTTTACGCATGTCACGTGATTAGGGCAGGTGTATGACGTCTTATTGTAAAAATCTTGTGTGCGAAATTTCTCAGCTGCTGAACATCGGAAAAAGCTGAAAATTGGTGGGATTATTGCTTGGTAGGTCCGAAAAAAACTTTAAATATTTTTTGCGAGTAGAACGAACGAATGCGGCGTATGACGTCATCGCGTAAAATGTGTATTTTTTTAACCAGATCATGTATGCATAATATCTCGATAACGGAAAGCCATATCGACTTCAAATTTTATGTGGATATTCCTTGGTTCAGTCAGAGGACTGTTTCAACTTTTGACGAGTAAAAAATTATCTGTTGTTAAGCAAAATATCTCGACATCGGAAAGTCGGATCGACTTTAAATTTGGTGTAGTTATTCCTCGGATAAGTCGCACGGTTTTGTTAAACATTATTAAACTCGTATAGAAAATCAAGAAAGGTGCATAACGTCAACACCCCCCCCCCCCCCTTCCTCGCCATTTTTTGGCTGCTTTGTTATCTAAGCATATGTGTTAACTACGCTGGGGATTTCAGCGTTTTCCGGAAGGTTCACCGAGTGTTCCTGCATTCCTTAGAAAGCTTCAAAACAGTAGCAACATTACTGTCGGTCCATGGCTTTTTGTTATTGCCTGAAATTGAGCTTTTTGTGCGTTTCTCATCTACGGCTGTTATGTAGCAGGCCACTCAGTCAGTGGTCAGTGTCACTTGTGGTGCATGATGGTGTCGTTATCTACGAGGTCATGGAATGCTATTGTCGTATTATAGGTCTAAGCAGATCTAGCTATTGATTTTTTTCGCGGCATACTTGATTCGATTGCCAAGGTGGTCTATATACAGGAGCTATTTTGTGTAGATTAGCATTGTTTGCAGACGCATTTTTCGCTATTAAAGTGGGTCGTCTGATATCTTGTGTTATGAGAAGCACCTCACCATTTTGGCACCGAAATGCCTTCCCCCTTCTCCCACCGAGGTGCGTCATCTGATGCACAGTTATGAAGAATGCCTTCCCAGTGCTATTTGGCCGATGGGAATGTGCGAAGACAAGGTAGTCTATCATGGCTATAACTACAATTTGGGTACAGACCGTTACCGTTGCCTTGGGTAAAAGGGGGATGATGGTTAGCAAAAAAAAAAACAAACAAAAAAAACAAAAAAAAAAAATCCCGACCGCCTTCAAGACCTGGATAAAAAGATGTTAAGTATGAACCGTTTGTCGTGACGCCTTCCATATTCGGGTAAAAAGACGTACCGTAAAACTTGCCTGTCTTGACCAACTTCCAGACCCGGATAAAAATGTAACGTACAGCAGAACTACTATAGTGACCAACTTCAGATTTGGATAAGAAGGACCTACAGTAAAACCCGTTTTAGCACCACCTTCCAGACTCGCATGAAAAAAGACGTCCGTTTATATCTGTTTAAGTGACCACCATCTGTTTGGTTTATTTTGAGTTTTTTACAATGAATTAAGGTTATGTTTGCAGAAATGAATATTTTATTTCAGTAATAAAAAAAAAAGGATTTTTTTTTGAGGGGGGGGGGGGGGGGGGAGGTCATGGGTTTAGTCGGGGAGACATTTGTTTTTGTTTACAAAAACAAGAAACTAAGTAGGTTTCGATTGAAAGTGTATAATATAAGCCTGTACTCTTATGTTTTGTGTGCACTGTCGGTTCTAGTGAACAGACCTTGAGCAGTATCAAATGAACTGTTCACTTCACCACAACAAACAGTATCAGTAGGTCATCGTAACTTGAATTTCCGTGCATACTTTCTACAGACGGCACCCGCCTTCCTATTTAGCAGACACTCTTCGATGTTCGATGTTTTCGTTGAAAAACTGTCTAAAAATGTTACGTCACTTGGGGTCGTATTTCTATCATGTCAGTATCATGTCCTTATGTTTATTCACCAAAAAAGTATCTTAGCGTAGTAAGCACTCCTGGCAAAGTACTGAAATGGTTTTATGTATCATCATTTGGGTAAAGGTGTAGCTTAGGTGACCCAAATGTTTTTTGTGGCCAAAAAAAGTTTTTATGTGCCTTTTTTAAAGATTTACAATATAAATCATATAATAAAAATATAAAATACGAATCCAAAATAGTTGGCTACAAATAATTTGGGTACAATATAAAATTTACATAAATATTAATGTGCGATAATATATAATTCAATAAAAATATAGCTATAAAAACTAACTTACATGATAAATATCTGTTTTCAAAGAAATTAATGATATGTGGTTACAAGTATGTTTTTTTTAACTATATGCAAAAAAAATCGTAGCCACATTTTTAAGACCCCTATTTAAGTTAGAGAAATTATTTGTTGAAGATTTTAAGTATTGTTATTGTCAGAAAATTGTTTTAAATGTGTTATAAACCTATTGTTGGTAAATTACATTTTACGTAAATTGATTTTGGTTAAAAAATTTGTATCCCTTAAATAACACCTTTACTATTATCTGCCAGTGTGTTCGGAATTCAACAACGTTGGCCTTCGAACACTCGAGATCATGATGATTCTTTTCGCCAATAAAAATCGCAAACTTAAACACCTCAAATAAAAAAAAAAAACTACCATAGAAAACAAAGTTTGCTGTCGTTGAAAAAAAAGTGTCCGGCAGTGTCGTTAAACAATGTTTGTGAAGTGAATCCATCAGTTTGATGTTTGTGGCAAGATGTAGACAAAATAAGCAACATAAAATGTCTCTACTCCTACATGAAGGTGCGTCTTCACTTCAGAACCATAATGAACACTAACTAGAACGGGCAGAGCATCTTGACATCAAAGAAAAAAGCTACTCCACTTTAGTTGGATGTTTATTCACACACATTGTTGGTGTCATTTTGATATTTTAAGCTCTTAGACCCTCGGTCTTATGATTCCATTATTACCCATATTTCTGATTATACGATTTATTGTTATGGAAATAACTGAACACAAACTAGACCGAATTCTTGACTGTTTAAGTGTTACAATCACTCTTGACAGACTACTCAAATAATTTCGATTCATTCAGTAGTGTGTTCAGAGTTGAGTAACATCCGTTTTTCAGAAAGTAGACCGAGTTATTAAAAATAACACATCTACTCTAACGGCTTGTAGAAGCAACAGCACATATAATAAGCCCATGTTATAAACCGGCGTGAAATATTAAGGCATTTTAAGGCCAGTCATCGCACTCGGTCCGCTTATGTGTTCTTTTTTGAAGCAGACAGCAATAACATAATACATAAATTTTTTACGAATCGACAGCTTATAGTCTCCAGTACCGTTATACGCTGGGGCTTTAAATATAGTGTAAATAGTGACCTTTCACTTCAAGACCCGCTAATTTTTTGGGAAAAATGACAGAATTAGTGTTCGAGTGTTATTTTGTGTAAGCCTGATGGTTTCCTTCGACCATCTTGTTAGTCTGACGGCACCTTGGCACCGCCACTCGGCGGTCTTGTTTTGTTCACTGGCCGCTCTAGTTGACAATGTTTTTTCGTAGCACCCGTGCCACGGTCCGCATCATAGAACGAGCTTAGTCCAGTACGATCGCAAGGATATGGTTTCACGGCAGTCTTGTGAGGCAAAACTTCGTAAGTGCTAGATTGAAAAGGGCAGTTCTAAAATTGTCTTTTCTGCCATCAGGCACTCAAAAACCCTGACCTACAAATCTCTCTTGCGACCAGAAATCAAATAACATGTCCTTGAGTTTCAAAAAAAAAACATACTCCTTATCTATGTGATGTTTTTATAGAAGTAGGGCATTTTGAGCCCCTTGATTTCTATACACCAATGTTGGATCATTCCCCACCAACACGATTGCCCTCTGGCCGTATTACTCACCGCTCCCAGTGATCAACACAACAAATATACCAACAGCTCACCATCTTGAATTTAGTCCATAAACATGTTTGTTTCCTGTCAGTAGATTTGATAACACTGTTGCACTTTTATATCTTGTTTGATTGTTTGATAAAATTAGCATTTCTTTTCGTTATATTTATGTGCTTTCTCTATGATTATCGAAAAATTTAAAAAAAGGAGAATTTCGTTTTTAACATTGGAGTATCTTGTTTTATTGTAATTTAGAATCTATAAACAGTCTTTTCTGTTTTAATTTTTTTTTAAATATTTTCCCTCTGAATGATTTTATAATGCAGTAAGCCAGTGTACCCGAATTTGCTGGCTGCGACAAGTGAACCCTGATCGGCAGTGGGCACATTGTTCATTAAGTTGTCAGCAATAAATTAACCCTGATCGGCAGTGGGTACATTGTTCATTAAGTTGTCAGCAATAAATGAACCCTGATCGGCAGTGGGTACATTGTTCATTAAGTTGTCATCAATAAATGAACCCTGATCGGCAGTGGGTACATTGTTCATTAAGTTGTCAGCAATAAATGAACCCTGATCGGTAGTGGGCATCTTGTTCATTAAGTTGTCAGCAATAAATGAACCCTGATCGGCAGTGGGTAAGTTGTTCATTAAGTTGTCAGCAATAAATGAACTCTGATCGGCAGTGGGTAAATTGTTCATTAAGTTGTCAGCAATAAATGAACCCTGATCGGCAGTGGGTACATTGTTCATTAAGTTGTCAGCAATAAATGAACCCTGATCGGCAGTGGGTAAATTGTTCATTAAGTTGTCAGCAATAAATGAACTCTGATCGGCAGTGGGCACATTGTTCATTAAGTTGTCAGCAATAAATGAACCCTGATCGGCAGTGGGCACATTGTTCATTAAGTTGTCAGCAATAAATGAACCCTGATCGGCAGTGGACACATTGTTCATTAAGTTGTCAGCAATAAATGAACCCTGATCGGCAGTGGGTACATTGTTCATTAAGTTGTTCATTAAGCTGTCAGCAGTTGTTGGTAAGCAATTTAATTGATGGTGTGGGCACATACGTATATATATATATATATATATATATATATAGGAGTATTAAAAAACAGTTCGCCTTGTTATTGTTATATGTTCTGGTGCACTGCCGTATCTAGTTTTGAGCAGGATGCACATTGCATTATGCATAGATCATCTTTCAGAACGTATCTATTGTGAATTCGGACTAATTCGAGTGAGAAAGCGAAACGTCAGGATCGAAGGCTGCGCATAACCTTTGAAAATTCCTTATGTAATAATTCAGTCAAAGGGAATCCTCGTTTTAAAATGGAACGTCTATTGACTTATCTTGTTTATACCTTGCTGTACACTTTTCTGTCAGACACTTCCAGAAATGTCACTTGGAGGGCGGGGGGGGGGGGGTGGTAGGGCAATAAGGACCATTCGAAACCATGTTTCGTTTGTGTATTTGTCTTAATTTGTTGTGCGTTCATTTTTAACTTTATTGTCTTTGAAGTAGAAGAGTCGCAAACATCCACAGCTTCTTTGTACATATTGAGTAGTCTTAAAAATACAGTGACGTAATGCGAGGTTTATTACACTGTTGAGCAATTATCAGGCGCTCCTGCTGAATTCGACTTTTGTGCGGGAGTGTATTATACATTTCCTAAGTACAGTATTAAAAGTCCCTGCACCACCTTTTTTTCCTTCATTTCGACTGTGTAATGAAAAAGTGACAATGGAAAAAAAAATGGCAGTCCGTTTCAATAAGGTATTGGAGCGTGAGTCTATTTGTACAAATGTGCATGATCTTCTTGTTAAAATCGCTTAAGAATTTTATCAACCATTCCATTAAGTAAGCAAAACCTTGGGACTTCCTCATTCAGCAAATTTCTAGCCAATTTTCTACATGATTGAAAGCGAAAATTTAGGAAAATAAATACTTAAGTTTGTAAACAAAATATTTTGTTTTCAAGGAGATATTCTCACCCTATCAATGTCATAACATTACAAATAATTTTATTAATAATATGAAAAAACTACGTAACAGGACACTTGATGCCATCCGAATGATAAAATCAAATTGGGAATGAGCCCTGAGTCATAGAAGTGTAAAATATTAAAAAAATTGTTGTACTGAAGTATGGTAATTGGAACGAATTATGTTCTGTAGCAACCATTTGTGAAAGCATTGCGCATGCGTGAGTGTGTGGATATGCGTGAGTGCATGGACATGCGTGAGTGCGGAGTGGATGGATATGCGTGAGAGCGAAGTGCGTGGACATGCGTGAGTGCGCAGTGGGTCGACATGCGTGAGTGCGGACTGGGTGGACATGCGTGAGTGCCGAGTGGGTGGACATGCGGGAGTGGGTGGACATGCGTGAGTACGGAGTGCAAGGGACTTACGTGAGTGCGGAGTGCGTGGATATGCGTGAGTTCGGAGTGCTTTGGCATGCGGGATTGCGGAGTGCATCAACGTGCGTGAATGCGGAGTGGGTGGACATGCGTGAGTACGAAATGCTTGGACATGCGGAGTGTGTGGACATGCGTGAGTGCGGAGTGCTTGGACATGCGGGAGTGCAGAGTGCGTGGACGTGCGGAGTGCGTGGACATGCGTGAGTGCGGAGTGCTTAGACATGCGTGAGTGCGTGGACATGCGTGAGTGCGGAGTGTGTGGACATGCGTGAGTGCGGAGTGCTTGGACATGCGTGAGTGCGGAGTGTATGGATATGCGTGAGTGCGGAGTGCTTGGACATGCGTGAGTGCGTGGACATGCGTGAGTTCGGAGTGCGTACACTTCGCGTGCATGCACCTTGCTGCTTGCTTTTCCGTTAGTTCGGTGCGCTGTTTGTTGTTCAAAGTGCGAGCTGTTATGATTAGTGAGCATTCCAGTTATTATCGACCAGGGGACGGATATAGTTTTCACTCTGTCTGTCTGTCTGTCCGTCCGTCTTCCGTCCATCTGTCTGTGCATTTTGAGTCGCACGCCACTAGAGCATTTATTAGTGGATGGATTCGTCTCAGATTTTACCCAGGGGTGGTTCCAACCCTTGTGCAGTGCAGTGACTAGGAATTTTTGAAATACGAGAGAAATTGACAAAATGGTGAAGTTTTGAATATTTGCAAAGTGTTTTTTTTTTTGGAGTTAGCATACACTGGGGTCAGTCTCACGCGCCTAGAACATTTATAAGTGGATGGATTCGTTTGAAATTTTACCCAGGGATGGTTCCAACCCTTGTGCGGTGCAGTGACCAGGAATTTTGGAAGTACGACAGAAGTTAACAAAATGATAAATTGTTAAAAAATTACTTTCACATTTTGCCCTAACCCCGGCAGATTCATGCTTCTGGAGCATCTAGTTGCCCCCTCCCCCCCCCCCCCTTCCCTGTCCCTTCTTCGAGCCGTCCGACGCAAACACGCACGCACAAGGAAAAGCGAGGAATTTATTTTCAACAACATTTTGCGCGTAGGTTCTTATTTACAAGTCCTCAAATGTTTGCCTTGTTTTGGGCAAAAAGAGCTAGAGGAATGCGTTGTTATTCCTTTCCCGCGTCACTCAGAACGAGGGCAGATGAAAGCTACGACAAGAGCCCTTGTTTGACAGCTTTTCTCAGAATGGAAACATCATTAAATGGCATCAAAGTTTGTATTCTAAGGCGAGGAGACTAAATTAGGGATCTGGGTCACTTCGTGCGCAAGCCTGGGCTGTGCAAGTTCATTGAGTGCACTGCTGGGCCGATCTGTGGCCTTCAGAAAAGGGTGCGAAGGAGGGAGGGAGTGGGGGGAGTCGCAACACAATCAGGGTTGTAGTGCAAAAGCACAAACATCCATTTTAAACCTTCGTGCCCTTGCTGTCAGACCTGCTGTCTCTTGTCGCCAGTTGGGGCCGGCTGAGCGCAGGTCACAACCGATGCTCGAAATTCATGCTCACAGTACATGCACACTACATGCCCACAACACTTGTTCACAAGATATGGTCACAGCACATGTTCACAATACATGCTAATGACACATACGCACTGCATGCTCACAACAGATGCTCAAAATTCATGCACATGTCACAACACTTGTTCATAATACATGCTCACAATAACACCTGCGCACTACATGCTCACAAAACCTAGTCACAGCACATGTTCAAAATGCTCACAATGCATACTGACGACACATGCTCACAATACGTGGTCACAACACATGCTTACAATGCATGCTGGCGACACATGCTCACAATACATGCTTACCACACATGCGCACTACATGTTCACAATACATGGTCACAACATATGTTCAAAATTCATGCTCACAGTGCATGCTGACTACACATGCACAATTACTGCTCATGAAACATGCTCACAGTGCATGCGCACAACACATGCCAACAATGCATACCCAGATCAAAAAGACTCACCTGCAAATCGTAAAGAATGAGGCCCCGGGTGAACGAAATGAGGCCCCCCCCTTCCCTCCTGGATGAGCGAAAGTCTATAAAGTGTCGTTTATTCTTTTGAGTAACACAATTTCATAATTAGTCCCCCGACGGGGGACTATAGTTTTCGGGTTTGTCTGTCTGTCTGTCCGTCTGTCGACATTTTTTTTGTTAACACACTCAAGCCTACATTTTTCCACCCATTGTTAAGATATTGTATATATGGGTAGTACTGGAACGAACAAGGATCGGTATTGTAAATGAGCCATGTCGGCCCAAGGACATTGGCCCAGCTGAACTTCACAAATTTTCCCAATCCTTACTCACTTGAATGAGTTTGTTAACACACTCAGGCCTACATTTCTGGGTCGATTGTTGAAATATTTTACATATAGGAAGTATTGCAACCAACAAAGGTTGGTATTGTAAATGAGCCGTGTCGGCCCAAGGACATTGGCCCAGCTGAACTTCAGAAATTTTCACAACCCTTACATACTGGAATGAGTTTGTTAACACACTCAAGCCTACATTTTTTTAAACAATTGGCAAAATGTTATACACATAGGTAGTATGGGTGGTAACAAGAATTGGTATTGTAAATGAGCCATGTTGGCCCAAGGACATTCGCCCAACTGGAATTTAAAAATTCACGAATATGATACGAAGGGTTGTAGTCCAACCTAACAAAATCAAATACTGGGATTGTACGCCGGTGGGGGACATAGTCAGTTTCACTGACCCACTTGTTGTTTTTGTTTTCAGGGCGATGTCGTCGGAGTCTAGCAAACAGGAGCTCCTGAAGCAGATGGAACGTATTGTGGAGGGAGTGAAGCAAAACAGAAGCAAGGTGAGCCATGGTGGGGGAGGGGGAGCGAGTGGGGTGGGCCATGGTGGGGGTGAGGGGGAGGCATGGGTGAATTGCACGGAATCGAAACAGACAGAAGCAAGGTGAGCCAAATGGGGAGGTGAATTGGCGGGGGCGGGCTGTGGGTGAATTTTGCGGAATGGAGACAAACCGAAGTAAAAAAAGGTTTGTTTTGAGAGAAACAGAGGTTATTGGGACACGCGAAGTATCGCTGTATCCCGCTGGGTCTTGCGAGTTCGCGCTTGAATCATACACCCTTAACTAATAGTTTGTGGCTGAGTCCGGGATTGGTCAAGATCCCGATGATTGGGCAGAATCCCGGTGATTGGTCAGAATCCCGATGAATAGTCAGGATCCCGATGATTGGTCAGAATCCCGATGATTGGTCAGAATCTCGATGATTGGTCAGGATCCCGATGATTGGGCAGAATTCCGATAATTGGTCGGGATTTCGATGATTGGTCAGAATCCCGATGATTGCTCAGAATCCCGATAATTGGCCAGAATCCCGATGACTGGTCAGAATCCCGATGATTGCTCAGAATCTCGATGATTGCTCAGAATCCTGATGATTGGTCAGAATCCCGATGATTGGTCAGAATCCCGATGATTGGTCAGAATCCGGATGATTGGTCAGAATCCCGATGATTGGTCAGAATCACGGCTTTTGGTCGGAATCCCGATGATTGGTCAGAATCCGGATGATTGGTCAGAATCCCGATGATTGGTCAGAATCACGGCTATTGGTCGGAATCCCGATGATTGGTCAGAACCACGGCTATTGGTCGGAATCCCGATGATTGATCAGAATCCTTATGATTGGTCAGAATCGCGGCGATTGGTCAGAATCCCGATGATTGTTCAGAATATCGGTGATTGGTCAGGATCCCGATGATTGGGCAGAATTCCGATGATTGGTCAGAATCCTGATGATTGGTGAGAATCCCGGTGATTGATCAGAATCCCGATGATTGGTCAGAATCCTGATGATTGGTCAGAATCCCGGCGATTGGTCAGAATCCCGATAATTGGCCAGAATCCCGATGATTGGTCAGAATCCCGATGGTTGGTAAAAATCCCAGTGATTGGTCGGGATCCCGATAATTGTCAGAATCCCGCTGATTGGTCAGAATCCTGATGATTGATCAGAATCCCGATGATTGGTCAGAATCCGGATGACTGGTCAGAATCCCGATGATTGGTCAGAATCCCGGCTATTGGTCGGAATCCCGATCATTGGTCAGAATCCCGGCGATTGGTCCGAATCCCGATGATTGATCGGAATCCCGTTGATTGATCAGAATCCTTATGATTGATCAGAATCGCGGCGATTGGTCAGAATCCCGATGATTGGTCAGAATCCCGGCGATTGGACAGAATCCCGATGATTGGTCAGAATCACGGCTTTTGGTCGGAATCCCGATGATTGGTAAGAATCCGGATGATTGGTCAGAATCCCGATGATTGGTCAGAATCACGGCTATTGGTCGGAATCCCGATGATTGGTCAGAATCACGGCTATTGGTCGGAATCCCGATGATTGGTCAGAATCCCGATGATTGGTCAGAATCCCGTTGATGGATCAGAATCCCGATGATTGGTCACAATCACAGTGACTGGTCAGAATCCCGATGTCTTTCCGATAGTTTTCCCCCGATATAGTGCAATGTTTGTAGTAACTCCCGTTGTTTTTGTCTGTCGTAATGCAAATTTTACCAGATGGAATCCCAATGACCTTTTCTCTGAGGTTGAAAGGTATGGAACATTATGGAGGAGTAGCAAACAATGAAGCCAGTTATGGTTGCCTATTCAGCAAAAACAACCAGCTGCTTTATCTTTAAAAAATACCCACAATAGCAATATAGCAATTATGACAGTTGATTTTACATGTTAATTAAATTATCCACACCGAATGTTTGTATTTTTAGCTTGAGAAGAAGAAACAGGCTGAAAAGGTGAGACGAGACCAGTTGAATGACCTGCACCTGGACCTGGTGGAGAAGCAAAGGCTGTACTTTAAGACCGTCAAGGATTTCCAAGAGGTCTGCAAATTTACGTCTTTCTTTCTTTCTTTTTTTTTTTTTTTTTTGTTTTCTTTGTTTTAAATTTAAAAAGCTTATTTATAGCACTTGAAATATTGTTTTCTTTAATTAAAAACAAATATGATCTGTTAAGTTTTGCCCAAGTGTCCCCATAAATGTTTGTAAAGAAACCGGTGTTGCTGTATTTACAATTTAGAAGAGTGCCATAGACATATACACGCACACACACGCACGCACACACACACACATACACACAGATATGGAGTGGAATAAAAAATCATTAACCGATCTGATATTTCTGTTGACTATATTGTTAAGCAATGATAGTCTCAAAAATGTAAATGTAAGATCGACTCTGTTATCATCAATAAAGGACAATACAAATTCTGCATTACTGTTAATGTTTTCAGTTTCTGCCCTGCCTTAACAGCCATTTGCTCTGTTGTCTTTTTTTGCCACTGCCATTTTTTTCTCGAACATAGGAAAGCTAGGCTTCACGCTGTAATCCAGAATACAGTCGTCGGTTTTTGTGCTGATTTTTCCCTGCTCATCACATACTTCAGTTCCATGTCACATACTTCGGTTTCATGTCACATACTTCAGTTCCATGTCACATACTTCATTTGTATGTCACACACTTCATTTGAATGTCACATACTTCATTTGAATGTCACATACTTCATTTGCATGTCACATACTTTATTTGCATGTCAGGTACTTCATTTGCATGTCGCATACTTTAGTTGCATGTCACATACATCAGTTGCATGTCACATACTTCAATTGCATGTCACATAGTTCAGTTGCATGTCACATTCTTCAGTTGCATCTCACAGACTTCATCTGCATGTCACATACTTCAGTTGCATGTCGCATACTTCATTTGCATGTCACATACTTCATTTGCAAGTCACATAGTTCAGTTGCATGTCACATTCTTCAGTTGCATCTCACAGACTTCATTTGCATGTCACAGACTTCATTTGCATGTGACATACTTCATTTTCATGTTACATAGTTCATTTGCCTGTCACATATTTCAGTTGCATGTCACAGACTTCATTTGCATGTCATATCCTTCAGTTTGCATGTCACATACTTCATTTGCATGTCACATACTTCATTTGCATGTCACATACTTCAGTTGCATGTCATATACTTCATTTGCATGTCACATACTTCAATTGCATGTCACATAGTTCAGTTGCATGTCACATTCTTCAGTTGCATCTCACAGACTTCATTTGCATGTCACATACTTCAGTTGCATGTCATATTCTTCAGTTGCATGTCACAGACTTCATTTGCATGTCACATACTTCATTTGCATGTCATATAGTTCGTTTGCATGTCACAGACTTCATTTGCATGTCGCATCCTTCAGTTGCATATTACATACTTCATTTTCATGTCTTACTTTGTCTCGAGCCTTTTCTGATAAAACTAGCCATGGTCGTGCATTGAAGTCAAAACAAAATCAAAACAATTTTTTTATTTTAGTCGTGAACAAATGTATGGGGCGTTTTACGATTGCTTCAGCTTTTTAGGTAGCTTGGAAAAATACCGCCGGAAAAAACGCCACTGGAAAAAGTTCCCCGCATTTTACTAACTGCAGAGAAACCCGAAGTTTTTGCCCTAATCTCCTCCAGATCTCGTTTCATCTCTGATTCACGAATCTCCATCAAGAAAGTGCTTCGTTTTAGTTCTTCGACGTCATAATGTGGCAGTTGTCTCAGGGAAATATGCCACCAAAGTACTTCTGACCTATCTATTTTGTTTGTGTTGTAAATATTCAGTATAAGAATGGTTATGGGGGAAATTTGTTTGGGCATGGCAAAAATCTGCAAGTCTTTCTGCAGCAGCTGCCAAAATGCCGAAGGGGGGGGTGAGGGGAGTGTTCCGGGGGAACTTTTTTCACGGAGGATCTTTTCTGGGGTTCTGAGAAAATACTTCCTGAGTTTTTGTTTAAGTAAACCGTGTAAAGTGATAGCATTGCCTTGCAAGGTGACGTCATCACTGAGAAATGACGTCATCACCCTTTGCATCGCGCTGCTTGTTTTTTTGTTAAAGGAATGCCGCAAAAATGAAATCCTGCAGAACAAGCTACAGCGAGGCGCTTAGACATCTGCTGGTTGGCATCCTACAGAACAAGCAACAGCGAGACGCTTAGACATCTGCGGAAGACATCCCACAGAACAAGCTAGCGCGAGACGCTTCGGTATCTGCCGGTCTTCCACCAGCATAGCATCATTATGGACTCCTAAAAGACTCTTTAAATGCTCGAAATGACTTGCGTTTTCAAATATATATATATATATATATATATATATATATATATATATATATATATATATATATATATATATATATATATATATTGTCGCACAATTCTTTTCGAATTTTGCGATTAGAAAATTGTAAACGTTCCTGTAAATTCTGTACATGAATTAAAAGTTTTTGAAATGAAGTTTATTAGAAAAACATTGTTATTTTAAAGTGTTTTTTTTTAGCATTCGTTTAAAAATTCCAGCACGAAGCTTGAGATTCTGTAAGAATTAAGGCAAAGTTCTCAAAGTGAAGTTTAAAAATTACACATGAACAGCTTTTTGAAGTGTGTTGTTCTGAAGTGATGTAAACGTTTATCCTTTTGATGGTATTCTAGTCAACAATTCGAAATGAAGATACCATTGTGACTTGTTGTTGTTCAAAGTCACCTCAGACCGTTGGCATACCGTGATCTGCTGTTTGTGGTTAAACGGGTGCCTTTGTCACATTCTATCTATAACTTCTCAAGTGGTTTTATTTTGATGCCGATCATAGATGACAGTAGGTCGATTAAATATTTTTCTTCTTTGAAAGTAGTTCCGGTATACGCGGCACAATGGGCACAACCGGAACCGCATTTGTTTGTGACGCTCATTCTGTGTTTGAAATATAAATATCTCATTGTAAGAAATGTTACAAGGATAAAAATTGCACTTTTCTTCTTCTCTTTCTCTCTCTCTCTCTCTCTCTCTTTTTGAGGGGTGGGGGTGGAAACGAGGGGCAACGAATTTGAAACTGAAGCCATGTAGCGAGAAATCAGTATGCATTCATATTTTTTTTTAAAACATGATCATAGGGTTTGTAGAAGGTACTCATATGTAGAACACTAATTTTCTATCTGTTTAATTCATATCTTTATAAAGAATGAAATAAAGAAAGTAGCACGTAAAATTTGTTGTTAACGTTTTATTGTTCCAATTTATTATTCTTCAACAATGTGCTTATCAGTGTACTCAGGTCAAGAAAAAATTGACGCGTTCGGTGAAAAAAGTGCGAAATTAATAGAAGGAGTGACTCGGAAGGGAGAGGAAGGGTCGAAGTGTTCCCGCTGGGCGCAAATTCGTTTTTGAAATCATATTTTAAATTAATTTTAGCTCACAACAGTATATACATTTCTAGCAGTTGAAAAAGGAGCCGTTATAAAAAGGTTCTTTTCAAGCCAGTTCACCTTTTTTTCTTATAAATTATTTGGACAATGTGTCCTTTTGTGAATTTTTGTCAGTAAATTGATCCAGCAACCACGTCCATCTCACCCCCCCCCCCCCCCCGCGATGTTTAAATTTCTTTTTTTTTTTTAAAGAAAAAGGTTGCCCCATAAAATAAGTCTGTCGCCTACCAGTACAGCCTCACTCCCTTGAATCCCTAAAGCTGCTTGCCTCATAAAATAGGCCTCCCCCAACACGCATGGATCCACTGATCCATCCCTCTGATGGAGGGGCGGATTTTGGGCTATGGAGGAGGGGGGAGATGCTTCGGTGACGCTTGGAATCGGAGAGCTGCTTGGCCTGTTCTCAAGCCCCTCCGGCCCCATTGTTATATGTATTATTCCCACGTGGTATTGAAAATACCAAATGGGATGAATTGCCTCGAATTCTTCACCTATTTTTGTTCACCCTTTTTTAAAAATTTTTTTCTTCTTCCGCCGAATCGGTTTCCAGACATCTCCTCCAATACCGCTGAAGCTAGACCAACCAAACTTAGTACATGTATGGAGGGTCATCTGAAGTGGTGCACCTGATAAAAATGTTTGACCTTGACCTTACTGGTCAAGGTCAAATTGCGAAAAAGGTCAGTCGGTTTCCAGACATCTACAGCAAGGTCATTGAAGCTAGAAAAGCCAAACTTGGCACATATATAAAGGGCGATGGGATCTGAAGCAACCGATAAAACTTTTTGACCTTGACCTTGAAATCGCGAAAAACGTTATTTAAGAAAAACAATGATTTATCTCGAAAACGGTAAGAGATAGAGCAATTTGGACCTCATTTTCGACCGCCACCCCTATACAACCATACGTAAGTTATAACTTCCGGTGTCCTTGACCTCCAGGTTACTTTCGAACCCCAAACCGGAAGTTGGCCTTTATCTCGGAAACGGTAAGAGATAGAGCAATTCTGACCTCATTTTTGACCTCCACCCCCTATATGACGATACGTAAGGTATAACTTCCGGTGTCCTTGACCTCCAGGTCACTTTCGAGCCCCAAACCGGAAGTTGGTCTTTATCTCGAAAACGGTAAGAGATAGAGCTAATTTTTGGTCTTGACCTTACCGGTATAGTTAGTAGTATTTAGGAGGATGTTCTACAGTCAGACATGTGAAAATTGTTAACAAACTGCAATATCATCTACCTTCCGTTTTAAGTTATCATTCCAAGTTGGGCTAATTCGCTGTGCGAATTTCGGTCTAGTTTTACTTGATCCCTTTGGGAGATTCCGCACAATACAGTTGGCAAAACCAAATGGACTACATCGACTGTAAGAGCTCGTTTATTGCCCAGATCATGTCTCCGGATCCTTAATGCCGCTTTATCGGAGTATCATCTGCAGGATTCTCTGTACTCGTGGTATATATGCCAGGGTCCGACCTGAAGTACAACAGAACGATGTACTTGTGAATGTACTTATTGTCGGCGACTGTTGACTTGTGTTCATTTACCCGGTCTTTAGTACGGAGACAGTACCCAGGTGTTAATTTACTGGACTTAAATTAGCTAAGGTTTAGGGAAAAAAATGGCACCGGCAAAAATGGCAGTGAAAAAAATGGCACCGGAAAAAATGGCACTTTTGAACATACGGAAAAAATGGCACTTTTATTTTCCATCAATGTTTATTAAACCCTAAATGAAAAAATAGAATTTCAGTTAAAATAAGAATCATTTCATATATCAATGACCAATTTTTAATAAAAGTTATACAAACAACTCGATCCACATTTACGGTAGCACTTGATGAATTTTTACGTAACGTTTTATCTATGAAAATGTGTAATAGTATTACTCATGGGGGTTCCTTTATGACCCTTTAGCCTTACCCTGAGCGTTTCCCGGACGTATCCGCAAGTTTCCTTTCCCTTTAACTCTGGACGTTTCTTTGATATATTTCTCTATAAACGCATGTATATCGCAGTGTTTTACTCAGTATTGTTAAAATTTTATGGTGAACAGTTAAAATGGAAATAATTCAGTGAAAACTTAAGCATATAAATCGTACGTAGCATACTTGAAGAGAACATTTTTATCCAAACTATGGACCTTGTAATAAATAAATGATAAATGAAAATTAAGTGAAATTTAATTCGCAATTTTATGTAAAATATCTAATAGGCAAGACTTTTCTATTGGTAAAGTGTGACGTGAAGTAAATAAAGTATTAGAAAATGTTAGAAAGAAAGGTGCCATTTTTTACGTTGTTTCAAAAGTGCCATTTTTCCAGTGCCATTTTTCCGGTGTCATTTTTACCGGTGCCATTTTTTCCGGACACCATTAGTTTGTGCCTAGTTACTGACTTATTTGACTTAAACGGGGTTGTCAACCACTTCCATTTACCCTTGTATAAAACATTCCAAACCAGTACGCCCCATACATTTTGTGCTATCACTATGGCAACTTACAGTGTCGTTGACGACCGACATCGAGTCACCACAGCGGCGACAAGAGCTGCCCCCTTCCCGCTACCGTCGTCCGAAAGCACCAGCTGAAACTGAGATACAACCACTCACAAAATAAAGATATAACCACGTACAAAAAAATATATAACCACACACAAAATAAATATGTAACCACGTACGAAATAAAGATTTAACCACACGCAAAATAAATATATGACCACACACAAGATAAAGATATAACCACATACAAAATAAAGATAAAGACACAAAATAAGATTCCAGTTTCAATATTATGCAATACTTGCTCGTATCTGTCTGTTTTTAAGAGTGAAAACCTTATTTAAAAATATTCTAGGGCAGTAATGCCGTTATGAAAAAAATACGACACCGTTATCTTTAATGATAATAAAATGTTAAGTTTTTCATCATATCTGTCAAAGTCATGCATGTAATTAACTAATTTAGTAAGTGACTTGATATCTAATTGCTTTTGTCATATTTTTTAATTTTATCTTGATTTAGTGGAATTCGCCTCCGTTATCCCTCAGCTTGGATTTTATGGCCCAATTTTATCGATAATATAAAGATCGCATGGAATTCAGCACCTTCTGGTGCGGTTTGATGAGTGTCGCTATCTTCTTGTTCATGAGATCAGCGAAATGCGGATGGAACCGGTAGAGCGACCCGTCCACAGCAACGGTCACCATCGCCCGGTCTAACCGATGTATGATTGTTGCGACGCCTGTATGTAAGCAATACTTCTGTATGCATTGATATACGCGAGAACAACTTGTTATCGTAGGCACATCATTTTTTTTAAGTTTGCCAGGGAAGGTGATTTAAATTTCCCGCCAAAATCCACCCACGAGATTTTTGGGGTTCCGTGTACAAAAGGGGCCGATTATAAGGACTTTGTACAAATATCACACAACAGCGTTTCTTTTAGTCTACCTGTGGTAAATTTAAGAAACATATAACCGCAAAAATCTAAGTGATGAGCCTTTGCAAAAAAAAAAAAAAAAGAAAAAAAATCGGATAGTTTTGGTGTTAGGGGCATACTATATTATCCCCTAAAAACATGAAAAATTGTAGCGTTCGTGTGACCATGATGGAATATTATAACGCAGTTTTTTTTTTTAAATTTACAAAAAAAAGTCGCAAAGGGAGAGTGAGGGGGGTTCACTCGCGTACCAACTGGTTACCAAGCATGACCATGAATTAAAAAACGACCCCTAAACAGGGAATGCTAAATTTGAAATAAAATCCCCCTTTTAGCCACCTTTGGTCTCAATATTACTACCCCTCCTTTCTCCGAGTTTTTTTTGTTTTGTTTTGTTTTGTTTTGTTTTGTTTTTTTTTGGACACGCATTTTCACGCAAATGATACCAAGTGACCCCCCCACCCCTCCTACCCCGGGATAAAGCCTTACCAGTGGCAGCCAAATAAGCAGCACGCCGAGAGACCTGCGAGCACACATGCTGCACATAGCGACAGTCATCCGAAGTGAATTGTGGGATATCGAGCTCCTGCAGAACCACGCGAGTGTTGCTGAAACTCCCCTCGGGATCGTCACTGAAACGGTTGTCGTTAATTTGATGTTAGTTTGCTCAACAGAAATCCATATTGACTAATAACAAGTGTGTTTTAAACTTACATGCAGTTTGCAATTGCTGTTAGCATCGAACATTACATGATAAATCCTGCGGGGAAGAGTGGGGGGGGGGGGGGGGGGTAGGGCACAAACAAGTTACCATTGCGTGTCCACTACATTTCATCAACGACCCCGAAACGTGAAAGGGCCAAGTTTGAAATAATACCCCCTTTTTTAACCAAACTGAAAACGCGGAGTATTGAATGAATATTATCCGTTTTTAATGAAATTAGCAATATTCGCGGACCGCGTCCCTCTCATAATTACCCCCCTTTCTCAGCGCATTTTGGTAACACATGTGATCCCAACTCCACCCCCCCCCCCCCCGCACCTCCCCTTAGTATACCATTTAGACTGGCAACATGAAGTTTTGATGTTAAATATATCAAAAAGGGAAAAAACGGAAGAATAACATAATGTCAGGAAAGATTTTGTTGACACCTTTCTATTTGGGATATATGGCTCGTTTCCAAGCTGTTCGCTGTGAGAAGTTTCTCAGATATTCTTCCTCCGAATATTAATTGTTTCTCTACAAGCTCACAAAGAACGTAACGAACTATTTCTCCCATGTGGTGGCCCCCAATCATCTTTCCAAACCTGCAAACGAAAGAAATTGTAAACGCTAATCATGATGCACTTATACCTGTTGTTGTTTGATGTCGACAAAGACTGAATTATTTACGAGTGCATTATGGGTATTAAACGGATTTTTATTTATGAAAAATCTTCAGAATTTATTTCAAGACGTCTAAGATTAGTTGTAATTGTTTATTGCGAATAATTGCAATGCTTGTTTGTTGTTCGACGCTAAAAATGCACAAAGAAACAAGGACAGCCATTGACATCTTCCTTAGAAGTTAAAAATAAAAGGCTGACTGGCATATGTGCTCAGGGACATGGCGTGCGTATGTTTTTTTTTTATCGAATCCATGATGTTTTGGCTAGAGACATTTAGGCCAAAAGCGAAAAGTGTGACATTTGAGCAAGATTAACATTCTTTTTCAAAGGATTCTTTTTATATCATTCTTCTGTTCAAACATTCCTTTCTTTAAACATTCTTTTTGAAGAATTCATTTTTCAAACATTCTATTTTCAAACATTTATATTCTGCTATCAATATTTCATTTTAGATGGTAAAAATTTATTTTTGAGATCAAAAAATGAATTTTACAAACTTAAAAAATCTTAAGAGAGGCACGCATTTAAATAAAATTTAACGAATCGCCAATTACATTTTAGAGGTAAAAATTGACTTATATATTTATCACACAATGTCTAAATTACCTTCTAGATGCTAGCAGCAATAATATAAATTATTAATTTCAAAATTTATATTATGATATAAAATATTCAAAATTTATATTTTGCTATAAAATGTTTCATTTTCGCTAAAAGATTTGAATTTTTGATATGTAAAGTTCACTTTTAAATATCAATAAATCATTTGTGATATCAGTAAATGGTTTTTGATATCTCGAAGTATTTATTTATATAAAAAAATTCAGATCAAAAATACATAACACAACTTTTGTTTGGTTATTCCAGTAAAAATCCGATCAATATAACGTGAATTTGTATGGAATGCCATTTTAACATTTAATGCTAATTTTTTATATCAAATTATAATTAAAGATATCAATAAATCGATGTAGAGCTCACTAATTTAAATTTTGCTACCAATAATTGTATTTTAGATGGCAAAAATTGTTTTTGAGATTAAAAATTCAATTTTAACACCTTAAAAATTTTAAGGAGACACATATCTATATAAAATTTAACGAATCGTAATTTTGGAGATTAAAACTTGAATTATTAATATCAATAATATTTCAAAAGCTGAGCTCAAAAATTGTTTCTTTTTGTGGAGTAAAAATTAAAAGAAAGATTCTATGTGCAGGGGCCAATCATGATTATATTCACATATATTTGCTTCTGAATTTTATATATAAAAAATAAATTGATATTTTGATAGCAAAAAGTAATTTTCGAGATCAAAAAATCATTTTCAGATTTCAAAATAAAAATTAAAAATGTCTGAAATAATGCTATCTTAAATACATTCTTGATATCAATAAAAAGAAAGTAAATGTTTGAGCTCAAAAATTGAAATTTTGCTATCAAATGTTTAATTTTTGCTATCACGAATTGAACCTTTGACCTCTAAAAATCAATTTTAGAGATCATTAAATCATTTTTGATTTCAATAAATATTTTTTGACGTCTCTACATATTTGATGTATCAAAAAAATTTTAGATCATAAATACATTTAGAAACATCACAAATATAACTACAGATGGCAAAAGTTATTCTTCATATCCAAAATGTAATTTTTGAGATCAAAAATTAATCGTTGAACATTTTAACTTTAGATCAACGTCGGTTTTTTTTTGTTAATTTTGGCGGTCTACAGTATTGTTAAAGACATCAAAAGAGGAATTATTGACAGAGTGTTCAGTTATCAATATTAATCAATTTTAGAGATCATAAATTAATTCTTGATATAATGATTGCCTAATAAAGATGAAAATGGCATTCCATAAATTTGAGGTGGCGACATGGCAATATTGTAATTTGGTTGTGATTAGTCAACCATAGATCAATGTCTAATCGCATATTTGACACAACACTATTGACTTCCAAAAATCAACCAAAACCGGCCTGGATCCAATGTTCAAAATGCATTAATGTGACGCCACAGAGCAACGAATATCTCACTAACTTCAGACAAGGTCAATGTGGGAATTGACGAATTTCTGATAAATTATTCACAATTTATTAGCATAATAAATCAATGACAGGCTGTTCAAGCTGTGAAGTACGAATTAATGACAAAAGTATGACAAACTATTGATAAGTTTTTTTATCACAAAATGTTGATTTTGCAACGACAAGCCAAATAAGTCGGTCTGTTGTCAATCCGACAACTTTTCGACAAATTCTTGACAAAGGCATATTATATCTGTTTGCAAATATTTAATTACCAACTCGGAGACATGTAAACAGTTTGAAAGTCTACATACACTTGTTGCCCGTGATTCACTGAATGTTTGTCCAATGTGAGGTCAAATCTGTTCCTCATGAAATTCAAGCAGCCACATTCCCCCAAAAATGCCCACTCTGTATTTATAAGAACCTGAAAGAAACAGGTATAATTTAAATTGAGTGACAGTTGCAGTTTTGTCAGATGTTTTCATTATTTTATTTTTAACGATTTGCCTTCTTATACGAAAAAACCATTTATATTCTACACAATACCAAAATGAAATATATACGTGTATTTCATTACTCTGCGTAATATCTATATTTTCATTTATGAGATTGGACAGAACTGTACTAGATATATTACAGTGCTGCTAATCACCATAATAATCAATTGTAGGACCACATTGCATAGGTCTTGAAGATTTCAACCACTTACATAGCCATAAATATTTTCCAGCAAATCGCCTGGACTGAGATGTTCAAATAAAGCCAAGAGTTCGTAAAAATGATAGTGGACACGGTCATTTTAAAGGTGTACTAAGTGTATATACCTTAATTAAAAGCAAGCAAGATAATTTTCAAGATCGCAAAAATATTTACTCCAAGGCACTGACTGAACTAATTCTAAGCACGACTTTTCCGAGGCGGATCTTTCTTATGGAAATCAACGTAAAGTTGAAGGCGACGTCGGACACATTCCACTTCCGTCCTCACCTGTTTGGCTTCACCGTGGTCTAAATCCCGTTGCTTCACATTGTTCACATTCTCCACATAGCAGCAATTGGTGCCAGTGCCCAGGCCAAGGCCGACTAAGCAATGATCGTATTCGTGTGCCCCCGACATGACGATACCGACCGTGTCGTTGATGACAGCCACACATTTGACGTTCATCTCCTGTGCGAAAATCATTGCAAGTAGAAACGCGAAATCCCTGCTTAAGTAAGAATAACAATAATAATAATAATCATAATTATAATTATTATAATTATTATAATTATTATAATTATAATAATTATTATAATTAATATAATTAATAGTATAATTAATAATATCATATAATTAATTATAATAAAGTAGAATAATTAAGAAGAATTGCTAACTATCGGTTCTGAGACAAGTGCATTTGAATAAGTTCTCAGCTCATGGCAGCCAGTTGAATGCGTGGGTAAAAAATGTAATTTCAAAACAAATTTGAGGAAGATCAACTAGACTCAGACTGATTCGATGGACAAGTTAGCTTGGCAGAAGAAAGGAATCGGGCAGAAATGCGTATTACGAGTTCAACACGGTGATTCTCCATTACCCAGGCGTTATAAGCAGCAAAAGTATAGGAAAGTTAAACTAATTAATTAATTATCTATTACATCAGTTAATTTCAGGGTATGAGAGGTACAGTAAAAAGACTACAAGGGTATATGGATGCAAATATTCTGCATGGCACTTTAGTGAATTGATATTTCGCTGCCATGAACGAAATAAATAGGATAGGAGATTGCTTGTGCCTTCTTTTGTAGAACTATACATTTTTTTGAATGTACTATTTTTTTAAAACAATTAAATTTGAAATTAGATTTCCGACATGTTGAAGTGTAGCGTAACATGTAATCATAAATATAATAAGAAAATATCTGTATTTCTTTAGACGTTTTATGGCATGGAACATTTTGAAGCGACACACTGGGCCCTCGGTAAGACTTATCCCTTTCGGCTCATCTACCCAGGATCCTTCTCCGTCCTACTCAGCTCGTGGTTATAGTCAACTTTCATGCTTGCCTATTCCTCATTGAATGAGCACGCATACCCACTTCACTCATTCACCCGTTTTACAACACTTTAGAGCATGCACGTAATAGAGGCATACGCCTTATTCAGATATACTCACTCCGATGCACGGGCCAGCGTCGTTATAACACCCAGTAGGCGATACTCTACCTTCGATCATCACCAACACAGTAACATTCATTCGCAGGCCACACCCACACCTCATGCTCACTCTTTGGACATACTCTGCTCTCTATCACGGTCACCATTTGGTCATGTATACTCATCGCTGGGTCACATAATCACCACGGGGTAACATCCCTAGGTCACACTCACACTCATATTCACTCTTTGGATATTCGGTCATATTTACTCATCCCTGGGTCATATTCAGCCAATTGGCATACTTATTCCTTGGTCATACTTACACCACGGGCTTGGATGGCTTCTTCAAGCAGTTGAACGACATCGTGATCGACAACCCCTGAACACTTGAAACCCTTCGTCCAGCGAGCCAGCTTGGCCGATGCTAATCCCATTTGCACACAAGGAAAGGAGAAAGTAAATCCCAGCTGCATTGTGTCTTCTGTATTGAGCAAGTTTTCTCTGCCGAGGAAGTCGTGCATGCAGCTCGCGATGTGCTCAAATAACTGCATAATAATAATAATAATAATAATAATAATAATAATAATAATAACAATAATAATAATAATAATAATAATAATAATAATAATAATAATAATAATAATAATAATAATAATAATAATAATAATAATAACAATAATAATAATAATAATAATAATAATAATAATAATAATAATAATAATAATAATAATAATAATAATAATAATAAAACTTAACAATATACCAATAAGAACTCTTAAGAATAAACATTGCATAAAGAAGTGCTATATACAGTTCAGTGAGAGAAAAAATGGAAATTTTGAACATTTCCATTCAGGCATAAGATCCACATCCTTTCTAGTGTACCTGTTTTCCTGACCCGACCTTGATGGTATCCGATATACGGTATAATTTGCTGCTCACTCTTGACTTTTCGGATCCTGTGAGGTCCACCAGTAATACACGGAAATTTGTTCCACCCAGATCTAAGGCAAGATACCGACCCTTCTCTGAAATTGCAAGGCATTTTGTGGACCAAATCATACCAAATCATATCATACCAAGAATGCCTAGAGACACTGGAACCACCTGAGAATCAGTAATCGCCTCACCGATGGTTTTACAGTAAACAGTCTAATGACATTCACATCAAAGGCCTCATAGCTACAGATTAACTGCAGTCGTCAATTTTTTTGTTCTATCACACAAAGAGCAGTTTACGAGTACGACTAATGCTAAAACAGCAAACAAACAAATAAATACATCTCCGACTTTGTAACAAATTTAGCATTCTTCCACTTTTAGCGAATCTCCAAACGCTATAAGGACCTGGAGAAAATTCTGATCTAAGAGAATTTAACCATTTACCTGTACCATCAGGAAGAGAGAGCATATATGCAGAATACCTATGGGTCTTAAGGGGATGGTCGCCGTCACTTTTCATACCCAAACCCGTCTTTATATCCTCCTCCAGCAAATTCATTATGTCAACATATGTTTGGTCGTTCAAACGGAAGTCCTCCAGTAAGCCATCAATCTAAAGATAAAATCTCATGCTTTTAAACAGAATAATAATAATAGTAATAGTAATAATAATGATAATGGTGATGATGATTAACATGATAACAATAATATCAATGATAACATTTTAGGTGTGCTAAATCAATTATAAAAATATCCCTTCAACAGGTCACAGGTTCCTGTGCAGAGAAAAGTGAACTATGAAAAGACACTTTACTGCGTTTTTTTCACGTTACAGCTTGTATGTCCTTTCTAACCGTGTTTTTCCTTTTGAAATTTTGTTTTATTCTCTCAGTTTAAAAGTGTAATACACTAATATTTTAAAAGACTTTCAGCATTCATGTAAAACATTTTGAAAACAACTAGTTTTTTTTTGCAAATCGCTGCTCAGCAGGATATTATGCTTTGTAATGCTTTTATTGGATCATACTCCTACTTATAACAAATCGGTACCTCACAGCATAAATATACTGTTTTAGCTTTCACTGGTAAACAACGATAAAGTAACTCTTTCACCAGAAAAGCAATTTTGTTATTGCATTTTGGTCTTTAATGTAGATATATTTACTAATAATATAGAAATGATTTTCAGATTACCATCTACGAGTAAAGCTAACTGAGGTATTGCATACTATTTATCTTTGTAAGAGATACCCTCAGATTTAAGTTATTGACTGTTTGTTTGCCCATGTGTTGTTCTTTTTTTATCAACGCACTGTTTTTTTTCTTTATTATTTGTTTATTTATAGAGATATCACTGCTGGTAATTTCTGTCTCGTATAATTATGTATCTACAAAATGAATGACGCCGGTGTCGTATAATCTCAGACACATTTGGACGGGATGATAATATTTCGATAACAAAAACATATAAGCCCTGGTCATTCCGCGTGTGCTGTATGCTAGAAGTAAATTTCGGTAGATTTCAGTGCTGCTGCAATCTAAACAGAAATTGAAAACGCCCTACCTTCCCTGTACTTAAAGGAGAAATTCCGTGGCTTAAAGCTACTTAAAGCTAAAATTGTGCACAAAAAGACCATTATGGTTAGAAATGGGAAAGAAAATGGTGATGTGCCTATTTACTTTGCACTAAACTCTAAACGCTATACAGCGACATCATTAGGGGTGTGACTGTGGATGCAATATTGGGCTTAAATGTATTTCAGATTAAACGTAGCACCTCCGTTATGAAGCCTCAAAAATGACATCGCTAATACTGTTGCTCTGACACAAAGACTGACAGAAACCATGATATAAACAAAAATATAGTGTTATAAAGTCGTTGAAACGCTATTTCACTAGACCTAGGAACACTTGAATGTCACTATATGAAGAATATTTAAAGAAATTGGAAGGCACTGTTTAAAATTTAAATTCTACGGATTGATGGCTTTGTGGTTGTTTGTGTCGAAATGAAATTCGACCAAATGCACAACTTTATCGTTTAATTTTCGCCTAAATAACATTATTTCAGCGGCCTCAAAGCATTGTCGTAGCCATTATGACGTTCTGAAGTTGTGTAGCAAAACAGGATTTCGACGCCGGTCTAACGCCGATTTGAGGTTGCGATACCGGAGACATCAAAACATTACTACTAGCTGAGATTTGGTTGTGTGCTATAGATATAATTTTCACAGCGCGATGCTAAAATAAAATAAGTAATTTTGATGTTTTACATCTATTGACACCTCTGGGACAATGGAATGGAATATACAGCCTTATTTTGACGTTGTTGTCTCATCTGCATGACCACGGTCTTTGACGTTGTAGTGGCCAGACGCGCGTGAAAATTCGATTTGTGTTCTGATTGCGCGATGCAATAAAGACATGTCGATATTTGTATTTGCCCCTAGACACGTATTTGCCTCTGCCATTTCACAATCAGCAGTCGAAGAGTGAAGGCGTGTATCCCCTCAACACTTCTGTTTTTGTACCCTCTTTGGCGCACCACACCAGGTAAATATAAAATATCTTTGTATTTTATTAATATGCGTTGCGTGAATTATTTTTGCAGGGTTATGTTGATGGTGAATGCATAATAGGGTTCAATTAGTGTTTGTTTTCATAAATTTTGGTTACTGACTCACGGGCTGTAAATGAGTCTCGTTTGTAAACGATCAAAGGTTCAGTTTTATTTATTGGGTGTGTACACCGGGACTGAATTGCAGTGTTCATTTGTTGTTATTTAAGTCACGGAGCGATGTTGGAATAAACAAGAGCAAAAACGTGGAGCGTTTCTTGTTCACTCTCCGCCACTACATTGGTTAAACGTTAACAACCTCTATCCAAGTTTTGCTTGAAATTGATAAACATATAAAATATATATAGGCGTCATAACAACGTGATTATGGCATTCATACCGGCAATAACTTGAAAACCTCTTTTAAAATGAAAGAAATGCGAGGAAGTAAAATATTGAAACATCAGAGGTGTACAATTTCATTACTCTTTTGAATATATGCATCAAAATAGAACCACATACACATCAAATGCTTTCAACTGTGTCTCACATAGGTTAGGACCAGTTTGCACAAAGACATCAATAATCTATTAAGGATAACCTTGTCCAGGTGACTGATTTTTCAAAGGGTTTTCAAAGTCATTCCCGCCATTATCAGCGTCAAGGGATAGTCGTTGCAAATTCCATATTCAACTAAAAGACGACTTTGATGTTTCTTACAGATGTAATTTAAGCCCATTGCTACCAAAGGGCATGATAATGGCGATATAACATCGTTAATTACGATCTTAAATGACGAGTGTGTGACATTTAATTTAAAATATATTGCAATCGCGTTACGGAGATTTTAGTTCTCAGGCCAGTTTTAGTCTCTTGTTATTCTTTCACAAGTTGTTGCAGCACGTTTCAGACATTGTGTGTGAGCCACTGAGCATAGGTGAAGTAACGTCACCTTCCCAGTGGTCAACGGAAGCTTTGAGTATTCACGTACCACACTAATAATAAGGTAGAGAAGATAGCGATTAATACGACAGCTGAGATACACGTATAACTGTAAGGCAGACCTCGGAAAATATGGCTTGGCCATTGCTTCTACTTCTTGCCTCGCTCTCATTGGAGCTGCTCGCAACAGGGTTAGGTTTTCCTGCAGACATCTGAGATACGTCCTGTCTATACGTTTCAGTTGAAACACAACACAAAACAAGACCAACTGTCAATTGAGAAATCTAAATTCGCTGGTTGAGCAGCGACAAGAGTGGCGTAACATTGTTAAATAACTTCCAAAATAGAAAAAATAAGTTATCAGTTTTCAGCAGTTACGCAATTCCCTCATTGGGTAGTAATTAAGGCGATATGGCATTTTGCATATCAATAACGTAGAAATATCACAAGTTAATCACTAAAGCTACAAAAATAAAATCCACAAATATCGAAGTCTACATTTATTATCCACATGCAATTGTCTGGGTTTAGAAAAAAGTTCATTATCCGTCTGGATGCTTGATGTTATTAACATTGATATTTATTCCTATAATTGTTAACATTGAAAAATAGCTTTCTTAAAAGCTACACTTATTGTTGTATCCTGTTACTTTCTTGCCAACAAGTGCAGCAGTATAGATATTTTACAGATTTAAATCGCGATTGTAAAGGTCAATCAAGAGCTTAACTCATTCGATATCAAGTTAAAATTTACTATCAGACAGTATTCACAGAGTACAATTTTACTACAGAGCCACGTTCCAACACCGTTAGGTTTATTTCTCATTTTAGTTCTATTTATTCAGGTAACCATATATGGAGTAGCCATATATACATATATATAGAGATCCAGGTTGGCTCTTTTGCAAACTACGTGGCTTGTGAGTGATTGATTTATTCATTGAGCTAGTAAAAATGCTTGTTTACTCAAACAAACACCGTTATATTGAACCATTTTGTAGTGCGTATGCTAATTTCTCGTGTGATTCGAAAAGCATGTTATCTATTTATATCAGGTAAATGTGTAACCCCCGCAAGGGGTAATTACAAGTTTTTGTTGTAACTGCATTTCGTAAAATTTGAGAAATAATTTGTTTCAAAGTTTTTTTTTGAAGAGGCAGAGACAGGTATTCAGTGCGGAGGGTCTGGTTGTTTGGGTTGAAAATGGAGATTGTTAAAATAGAAGATGGAGGCAACAAAAGCGTCAGTAGAAAGGGCAGAGAAGACGGAGTGGAAGGAGTTGTTGCAGTTTCGAGTACACAAAGATATTGAAAGTGAATTTTGGCAAATTCTATATGAATTTTATTTTGAAACAATATGCTTTCTACTAACACAAACTAAAAGTAACCTTTAATGATTTCTTTTATGACATTTTGAGTTAAAGAAGCCACCGTATGTTGTTGACGTTGTTGTTGTTGTTGAAAGTTGTAATGAACAGATGCATTGTACTATACTAATCATGATTCGTTAACGCAATGTATATCATAGATGATAGTAGGACGAGAAATTTAGAACTGGGAAGGAAATTTCCTGAAGCAAAACAAAAGCATCTCTTAACGAAACATTCAATAAAATACAGGGGTTAAAGGGACGCCCGGAATTTGGGCAATTCTCAATGCTCTGTAATAACTTAAACATCCCAAAGATAGTTGTCCTTATTGTCATCTATTTACATCTATTTACACGTTTTATATCAGCATCAGCTACAAAATCCGTGTGATTTGAAGTATTCCTTGCTATGTGAGAGTCCAAGGCCCAGTGGAGGTTGCAACATTGCACATGAGATGTCACTTAGAACTGAGATTTTATACTTGAACCCACATCGCTATCTTTGAAATTGTCCACTGACTTCTTGTGTCACCTATAACAATGAGAGCGACACATAGAATAGAAAAACAAATACTTCTCTGATGTGTATGAAACTGATTTACATCTTTTAGGACTCAATTTCTTCACTTGAAAATTTTGTAATATTCCACATAACGATTTATTAATGTTTAGAAAATTTTTGCTCCATAAAGCAATTTATTAATCGCTATTCGATCCTTTGAAAATATTTGCTCCGCATGTTTCTCCTTAAATTGTTCAATTGTACGATGTCTAGCTGCTGGCGTACTTGGGTTAAAACAGTTTGAATACGCTTCCTCCTCACCTACCTGCATCTAATTACATAGCAAAAGCTCATATGCTCACAAATTACAGTGTCGTTGACGATCGACATCGAGTTGCCACAGCAGCAACAAGAGCTGCCCCCTTCCCGCTACCGTCGTTTGAGTGCACTAACTGAAACTGCGATATAACCTCACACAAAATAAGATACATAAAATAAGATTTTAGTTTCAATATTAAATGTGTTGCTGGCATCACATTGTATTTTGTTATTAACAATGAGAATTTCTTTTGAAATTATTAATCTTACATAACCTAGAAATGTAAATGTGAAACAATATGAAACTCTGAGCATTGATGTAATATTATGTAAAGTTTCGATCACATCTGCAAAATTCATAACGTACCACGCTAACATTCTGTAATATTTACAAGTTTTTAAGGTGCTAAACTCAATTGGATTATGTTATATTTATAGTCAAACAACTCCAAAATTTGTGTCATTATGTGTTAAGTTTTGATAAATAAACGAGTTGGTATTAACCAAGTAATTAGAACTCCATATTTGATCTTGCTTGCCACTAATTGCGTTCCGTTAATCCTTTATGCAGATGGGTTTTTAATTTTTTAATTAAGATTTGAATATCTTGTTGAATTCAGTACCTTCTGGTGCGGTTTGATGAGTGTCGCTATCTTCTTATTCATGAGATCAGCTAAATACGGATGGAACTCGTAGAGCGACCCGTTCACAGCAACGGTCACCATGGCCCGGTCTAAACGACGTATGACTGTTGCTACAGCTGTTTGTAAGAAATAGTGGTGTATGCATTACCACAAGCGAAAAATCAAAGGAATACAATTTTTCGATATTTGCCACGTAATATCGTTACAGATCCCCACTAACAATTGGTCACAGTAAAGTATAGCAAGTGTCACCTCCTCAGTCAAGGTTGGATTGAATTATGTCTTAGTGTCTGTTGTCTGTACGCACATCGCCTTGTATGTAACGTTTTTCACCATCTCCTTCCTTTAACTTGCAGCTGACTCCAACAACACTTAACTGCGGCATATCTACTTTATATATTCCTTTGCCAAAAGGAATTTTCGTTTGTTATAAAGTAAACGCAATTTTTTCAGTACCTCTGTTTGATTTCTTACAACTATAAATATAAACGTGCAGCTTCGTACAATGTGTGTTGTATTTGGTGACTTTTTTGCCTTTTCGGTTTTAAGTCTTTTTTCATTTGCTTGGCTCGATTGGGCTGGGTCAGATACATTTCAAATAGATCAGAAACATGTCGAATGATTATTTCGCATTAAGCAACTCCTTCTGAGTTCCATTTTAGCAAGAAACAAGCTATCGTTTTTTTTGGGGAGTTAAAATCTAAGCACAAAATACTTAACACTTAGTAAAGGAAGATAAGCTTTATAGGATGATTTGGTTTGCTTTTCCTTTACAGACAGGGCAATATTTTTCAGATTCTGAAACCCCTCTAAGAAAATTTTGTGCCAGTTATAAACCTTTCTAAATCAACTGTGATACTTACTTACAGCATCCCTTCCCACATCTCCCTACCCTCACCAAATATTGTGCATAATTAACCAACACAAACGTGTCACTATGGTCAACTTATTAAGTGTATGCGAATAAAGAATACAGCAATGAGGTAATGCACAGTGTGGCTGTTGGTTCATGCAATAGACGAGTTTTGATCATAAAAATAAAAAATTCAAAACAAAAAGTGAGGTGCACAACTTCAGAGTAAATACTACATTCCAAGGCCAGCATAGCCTGAGGAGTAGTAAAACCAAATGACAGACAAATAAAGAAAAAATCCAAATATTCTACTCCTGTATACTCTTTGCAAGTCTTCGATTTGGCAAGTGTTAATAATAAATTAATTTATAGTTTGTTTTGTTATTTTTATTGAGCATAGGAGAAAGCTGTGCGACTTCGTGCAGTATCTGGCTCCTCCCACCCTGTGTCCTTTCAAGTCTTACCCGTTGCAGCCAAATATGCAGCACGCTGAGAGACCTGCGAGCACACATGCTGCACATAACGACAGTCATTCAGAGTGAATTGTGGGATATGAAGCTCCTGCAGAACCTCGCGGGTGTTGCTGAAGTCCCCCTCGGGATCGTCACTGAAATGACCAATGGTAGTTGTTTGATGTTATTATATGTTTAATTTCAGAAGCTCATGCTGCCAAACAACAATCGTCTTATAAGCTCAAATGATGCTTCAAAATATTTGTTAAAAATATTTATTATGCTATCACAATGGATATATCATTAGATATCACAATTAATAAGATAAATGACAGAATGTAAGTTTTAATAATGAATGGCCATTGTAAGTACGTACACCGCACCGCCAGCCAGCCATACTGGGAGAATTGGGCTTAGTGGATTTAAATATTCACCCTGGAAAATGCTAATAAAGGAAGTATTGTTCATTTTTTATGTTTCTGTTCATAATTTTGTTGCATGTTTTGTGATTTTGTTACAAACCTTTGTATCTTGGATATATACTCTGTTTTGAAGCGGTCTGGCGTGAGGAGGCCCTCAGATATTTCTCCACCAAATATTAAGTGGTTCTCTATCAACTCACAAAGAACTCTTCCAACTATCTCGCCCATATACTTTCCTGAAATCATCTTTTCAAACCTACAAACGGATAAAGGCATGCCATAATACTTGACCGGAAATAAAAAAAAAGAGTGATTGAAGGGTTTATTATAAATAAGAACAGGTATTTTAAACGAGTTATTTAAGGGTGCGTTATTGAACAGTAATCTTATTTTAAGATCACAGAAATATCCTTAAAATTTATGTTCAGATATAGAAGATTATTCACAATTTGTTGAGGTATATTACATTGCTAAGCTATTGTGTCATCATCTACCCAGCCCTTTGCCTGGACATTGTAAGATTTTACCTATAAAGACATGTCGCATAGTTTGAGAAGATGTCATATGTGTGCGCTTTCGTATACAATATTGTTGTGTAGCTCCTGCCAATGATTTCAGCTTTTAACATGTTGATAACGCAATACCTTAGCACGCGAGAAGACCCAGTATGGATCGCCGAAAGGCACAAATAAACCAGAAAGAATAATCGGTATTATCTCACCAAAAAAGAAAATTCGGAAATCTACGTACACTTGTTGCCCGCTATTCGTGGAATGTTTATCCAATTTGCGGTCAAATCTGTTCCTTATGAAATCTAAGCAGCCGCACTCTCCAAATGATCCCCACTCCGTATTTATCAGAACCTTAGGAGATAAAGACTGCAGTTGAAATTGTAGCTTATACTTATGTGACACGCACAAAAATACACTGAGTTTATAAGCATAAGAAAACTAAATTCACATTTTAGATATACTTCGAATTATTTTTAATGAATATACTTAATAATGAAGTTTTTATTATGAGCTTGATAGACTGGCAGCTTTATTCCAATCAGCTCTCCTTACAATACAACCCTGGTATGAGATTTTATACGCTGAGAAATATTCGTAAATATTTTGTGGTAAGGCTTGCAAGCTCAGTTATACATAGATAACCGTGCAAAAAGGTGGTATAATGGCTGCTTAGCTGAGTATATTTAAGCACGAGATCTCCAGACTGCCATATAATTGGTGTTCGGTTGGACATTGGGACTTAACCGGAATAGATATTAGATAATCGTTCGATAAAGAAAGATATAATTGAGATTGAACAGTTATTTGTAAAATTTCATTGCAAATATATTACTAGCTGTTGTTTGAGTATGGTGATCTCTCAGTAAACATACGAACCATACGGTACATGCAGTTATCATAAAACTTTGTTATTAAGAATCATACAAAACTGTCCGGACCATATTCCAGGTCTAAACCATAACACAAGACGACTGAAAATACAATCCTGACCTGTTTGGGCTCATTACGATCTAAATCCCATCGCTGTACATTATCAAGGTTTTCCATGTAACAACAATTGGTGCCGGTGCCCAGGATAAGACCCACTGAGCAATGATCGTATTCGTGTGCTCCCGTCACGACAACACCAACCGGGTCGTTGATGATAGCCACACACTTGACGTTCATTTTCTGTTGTGATGATGGAACAGTTACAGTGAAAAAAATAAAATAAAATTACAATTTATATACTTTTATTTTCCATTTGATTCGAAAGCTAGGTTGCTTAAGCTCTATGTGATTAAAACAACCAAGCATACAGTAAGCTAATGCAACAAAATAATCAGATAAATATGAAAGAGAAAAGGGAAACTGAATATACAGTTACTGACAGCAATCAGAATAATATCACTTAAAGCTTCCATAGATTTAACAAACAAATTGCCTTGGAATTTTGTACCGTTCCTGTATAAAATTACAAGAACCAATCCTCAAATTTTTCTTGCAGTTCTTCGGCACTCTTAAAAAGCAAATAACTACAAAATTCAGGAAACAGTAGGAGTGTAAGAAATTAGGGTAGAAGGATAAGAGATCAGGATGGAAGGGTAACAAATGTCGGGAGAAGGATAACAGGTGAAAAGGGGGAGGGGCACCATGTTATGTTCCTTTCATGGTGTAATAATGCTTTGATATAGTAATCAATATAAAACTGATTTGTGAATGCGACTTTGTTGAGGTAAAAACTTTGCTGTACATTGCTCTATTTTGTAGTCGTCTCTCACTCATTACATGTGAATAGCCTATTTTTCTGCGCCCCTTTGTGATTACACTTACATCCTACAGTTTTGTTACTTCACTCAATGAGCAATATATGTTGCTCTTGTGTCTCATCCAAGTTTCATCGGAATCGGCCAAAAATGGCTCAAATGGCAGCATTTAGAAAATAGGTGAAACTTCTGTATATTGATCCTGATATACACTAAGTTTGTCCGCACCTCTTTGTCCTGACGTTTTCACCCTATAGTTTTGTAACTTCACACAGCGGAAGAATAAGTATTGTGCCTCGACAAGATTTGTCGAAATTGAAGACCTTTGAAAATTTTGATTCATGACTGCAGCGGAGCATCTTGTACAGAGGTAATAAGAAAATATAAGGGTGTGAATAATGAAAGGAGTCAAAGTTATTGTGATTCGGAAAGTGATTTCTGGCGAAAAAAGCAACACTAGTTATTCCTTTGTATGTAACACTAATGCTGCTTTCATTTTATCCCCAGAGTAGCCTGAAAATCCTTAAGCTTCTTGTGTGCTCAATATTTGCTCCTTACCCCACACGATATTGCATGATGCTTCTGCATCTATTCACCAGTCTATTTTGTGTTCGTATAAATACTTTGGATGAGCGTTTACAATTCTATCAATTACAATAAGTCGCCTTGCACTTCACTTTCATTCTTTTCGACACGAGTAAAGTGCAACACTGAATTTTGTTTTAGTTTGAATGATGGTCCTGACCATCAATCATAAACCATAAACGTTGAATAGACAATGGCAAAGCAACGTTGATAACACTTGATAACACTCGGAAAATAGACGTTGAATAATTGAGGTTGTATAAACGTCGAGATCATAACTAAAACAATCTCACCATGTTATCGCTCACCGGAAATCGTGCGACATTTTGGCGTTGGTAGATCAACAATGGAAGAGAATATTCTAGAAAAAGCAAAAGAAGTAAAAAAACATATTTGACGCTAAGAAGGGTGAAGTGTTGATCCGTGGCATGCGATCGCGTAATCTGTGTCCACTTGATTCTACAGCGACTGAGACAACAACTACTGAACCTGGCAATCTGTAGTTGTTACACATCATCAGTGTATGAACAACGTTGCCAAGGCCAAGACGGTTTCAACTTTCTTAAAGTCGTTTCTCTTTTCAGTAGAACATATTCCAAGCTTCTGACCAGTGATAAAGGCATGAAAGAATACATGTGGAAAAATATTCAAACAGAATACACATGGAACAATTGTCTGGAAGGTTCATCTTTCCAGGAAAGCTTTCCCACTACGCTAGGCTGGGCTCAAGGATAAGCAAGTTTGACATCAAAGCCGACACCATCATCGGATTTAATTTGCACTTCGTTCATATGAAAAGCAAGGCTTTCGGAGATCCCGAGGTATTCCGACCGCAGTGGTTCATAGACAAGGGTGGCAATATTATCAAACACTCCTTTTTCTATAGGAAAAAGATCATGCCTTGGGGAATTTACTGGCAAGGCAAGAACTCTTTCTTTTTATCGCTGTACTCTTTCAAATTTTCAAATTTGTGCCACCAGAGGCAGAAGCAAGACTGGAAGAGAAGGGAATCGAACACATATTCACCAGTATAGTCGAACTATATTCACATACGGTTCGACGCTGTTCCAGATTACAGCATAATTGCGCTGCATCGTGCAGAATATGACAATTAAGAGAGCAAACTGTACACTCCATTAATTCTTATTGTACTTTTTGAGAAAGTTTGCGTTAATTTATGAAATGCTTTAGTAAAAATCTGCCTCTGTCGTTGTAGACAAAACAATAACAGATTTGTAAAAGGATTTTTAAGCAAATACTCCAACTTTTATCCAAGGTTACTTCAGGTTTCAACATTGTTCCACAAAGTTCACCCTTCAGATCTATCTATCTATCGTTTAGATTCAAAGGTGGGGCCGTAGTTTGACTGGGCACCGTTTTTAACTAAATTACCACAGCCGTGTTTAGATGTTGACAATCGATGTTAAAGTGACAATATTCTACAGATGGTTTGTAAAAGTCGGCATAGCCACAAACTAAACATGGCCTTAGTTGTTATAGGGATGTCTGTAGAATGCTTTTAACAATTATTGTACAAAATGTATTACAACTAGACCGAATTCTGTTAGATATGAAGGAATGATGTCCTTGCAGAAACGACAAAAAAAATGTTTGTATAATATTAAGATCCAAAAGATCAAAGTAACAAAGGACCCGTGTTCTATGTCGTCGTTTTGGTGAAACTGGTTAAATGAGTCCAAAATCGCCAACCGTTTTCAATACAAGACTTCTGATTTTTGACCTTGACCCTGACCGAGAAGAACAAAGTCAACATCAATTCAATTATATAAAGGTGTTTAAACACAAAGGGTCGAAATGAGTTCAAAATCGCTAATCGTTTTCGAGAAAATGGTCAACATCCCGTTTTTTACTTTGGCCGTCACCAAGAAGGCCAAAGTGACTGAGGTTTCTCTTATATACGATTGTTTCGGCCCAGCGGATCGAAAATGAACTCAAAATCGCTGTATGTCTAATCGAATTCGAAAGTCGGCCTATTTTTTACGGTTGACGAGGTCACATGACCTTTGACCTTGATCCTCAAGTTCGAGATTAAGTGTGTTGGGCTTCCCCTAAATATTTTGACCTCAGTTTGACCTTGACCTTTGAAGTCAAAGTCAAAAACATTTGTGGTTTCATCGAGACCTTATTATTATCTATAAGATTTTTCTGAAACTACTTTGGCCTCAATCTGACCTTGATTTTGGCTGTTGAGGAAACAAAATGCGGCACAAAACAATTGCAAAACAATTTTGGAATCTAGTCATCCTCTACGCGTGTGCCAAATTTCGTCTTCCTCCGTCAAGTAGTGTGGGAGAAACTTCCTGGAAACCATCCAATGGAAAAAAGAGAAGAAAGAAAAAAAGGCAGAAAGTTCTAGAAAAAACTTCAAATTTGCAAGTTGGAATTATGTTTTACTGAACTGAATGGAATAGAACATTAACAGCTCAGCAGTACGGTGTATTGTGCTCAGTTATAGGTGTGCATGCCGGAGATGCAAGAGTTCAAATTCATCCAACGTTCATATTCAAAGGTGGTGGTTGTGCTTGGTGTTGTAGCTAATTTGGTCATCCTTTTTAACTTAATTACCGCAATGTTTATATTTGCAATGTTAAATATGCAAATTATTCCACAGATTGTTTATAACATCGCAGATATGATGCGACCACAAACACAAGATGGCCTTAGTTGTGATGATGATGTCTGTGGAGTGTTTAACAATCAATGTACAAAATATCTTACAATACATTTTACGAAATTTGGTTTGAACAATAACAACAAATCAGGCTTATCGCTGCTCAGATTTTGTTGTGCATAACGAGGATGAAGGACCTAACTATCTAGTTATGTTTTATGTAATACCGTCCTTGCAATCTACACTCCCTTCTCCGAGTGTATGTTGGGCGGGGGGGGGGGGGCTAGACAAATTGGTTACCATACCTGGCCATAAGTTTTTAAAACGATTTCTGAATGCGATGTGCTGAGCTTGAAATACCACCCCTTTTCTTAACTCAACGCGGAATGCTGTTCCGAAAGGTACTTTATGAAAACAACCTCTTTTCTAACGAAGCTGTCACTCCAAGAGGACCGCGTTTGGACTAAATATTACCCCCGCTCCCTGTGTTTTTGGACACATATGATAACACATGCGGTAACTGCTGGCCCCCGGCAACCTTAAAGCCTTGACGGAAATAAAAACACAACTCTTGTTTCGTATGACATATTAGGACAGAAAAGAAAATAGCCTTGTTTTTCATCTTAGTTAACAAAAAATTACCCATTCGTTATTTTAAGATACATTCAAGTCACTTCTTTTTGGTGATTTTAGATATCCGACTGGGGATGAGAAACAAGGCTTTTCCTTGGAGTATGTTTAAAAGGATGTGTGATAAAATGTCACCTTAAGGTTCAACACGAAAATCAGAGTTCAGTGCGCATATGTAACCTATCCCACTAAAACAATATTGAACATGCGCAAAATAAAATATTTTAACACTGCAATCAACAGTCCTATTGCAAAGTCTGTAGTCTGCTAATGTATTGCGAGAACTTTAAAAAACGCATAATGCAAATATAGAAACTGTATCTCGAAGAGGTAGTGAGACGGCTGTTAATTTTTCCCTAACTAATCCCATCTTTATCATCACACATATTCGCACAGCGGAATCCATACTTTTTCCGTTATACTCAATCAATAATCATACTCGCCCCTTGGTCATACTTATTCCTCGGGCATGCATATGCCGAGGGCAAACTCACCTCTCAGAGATACTCATCCTGTCAGAAAAACACACTGCTCGGCCATGCTCACCCCACGGTGATATATGTCCGACTCATATGCTAACCCCTTCGGTCACAATTCGGTAATACCCATCCCACGGTCATGCATATCCCGCTGGTATATTCACTGGTCATAATTGCCCTACTGGCATAATATACCGTGGCTATGCTCAACCCGCGGTCGAACTTACCCTGTTGTCAAATTCACACCTCAGCCATATTCACCCCACGGGTATACATAACCCGCGGGTATATAGTGAAAAACGGCTATTAGGAACAAAAAGTTACTGAATACTTTTGTCCCCAATGGCGCGGTGTCCCTTATTTAGAGGTTGTTAATTTGAGTTCTATCTGAATATTAAAACTTTGATTATTTTAACTTTATCAGATAGCGAAAGTTCATTTCGTTTTCTTTTCACACCACCCATATTCAGACTTAACGCTTATTATAAAATAATACCTTGTACAACAGCTGGTTTTACGTATGAACTGGGTATAAAAACAATGAATTATTCTTTTATACGCATTTTAAAAGACGGAGCACATGTCAGTAGGGATTAGTAGTATAAAGTTTCTCTCTTAAGCACACATCTTTTGTAATAAGCCCTATTGTCTTTACATTCATTGTGTTCAATGAAATGCACTTATTACCCACAGATAACAATAGAGAAAACACTACCAAGTAAGAAGCTGATATGAGAGGTTTACATAACGCACAAAAATGGACAGCAATTTGACTGTCCACAATGCGGGGGTTGTTTTAAATGTGTAACCGTACTGGCGGGATAAAAAGAGTATCCTTAATTCTGCTTAGATGGGTGTCCACAATAGAGGGGTCTAGATATAACAGAACTCTATGGCGTTTAAAAACAGATTGGAAAACGCTGTCTATAATTCAGGGGTGTCCATTTCCGGGGTTTCACTATACTTACCCCTCACTCATACTCACCTCACGGTTATACATATCCCACGATCACATATACCCCGCATGTATACTCACCCTTCATTAATAATAACACTACGTTCTTACTCACCTACTGTCATAATCACCCCTCAGCCACACTCACCCCTCAGTCATATTTACCTCTCAGTCACACTCACATCGCAGTCATACTCAGCGCGCTGTCGTGTTCACCCCTCAGTCACACTCACCCCGCGGGCTAGCACGGCCTCCTCAAGCAGCTGAACGACATCGTGATCGACAGCTCCAGAACAATTGAAATCCTTCGTCCAGCGAGCCAGCTTGGCCGATGCTTATCCCATTTGCACACAAGGAAAGGAGAAAGTAAATCCCAGCAGCACTGTGTCTTCTGTATTGAGCAAGTTTTCTCCCTCGAGGAAGTCATGCATACAGTTCGCGATGTACTCAAATAACTGCAATGTAAATATATACAGTAACTCAATGTTAACTATAACCGCATTTCGCTAGCGAAATGTTAAACACTTGACAAAAATACAAAAATTAAAATGCAAAAATACTTCCCTCAGTGGGTTATTTCTTGAATAATGTAAAGTATTTTACAACATGCATACAGTGTGTTATACAAATATGTACAGAGCTTATTGCACAGCATGTAAGTGGCTTATAATATTCTATAAAATCGGACCACTGTCAAGAAAAAGATTCATAGGTTGATAAATTAATAGCATCTAAATATATTAGCTAAGGACACAGCTTGAATAGTCTAATAAGCCAAGTAGTGTTTGGTTTTTGCTGACTTAAGGTTTTATTGACTGATCAGGCATACGTCGAGTTATCTATTTACTCAATGAGAGCTCGCACAAAGCTGAGTAACTGTGTGTTCTGTACTGTACGTTAAATACTCCGGATTTACTAGTAAAAATACACTCTTTTCACATGGCGTTTTAACAAAAAAGTGACATGCACATGTTTAGATCAAGCTCTTCATAAGTTCCAAGTTTCATGGTCCTAGGGCCCATAGTGGCAGAGAAGAAGACACCAAAATTCGGAAAACTGTCAAGAAGAAAAAAGGAAGAACGGCTGCTCGCACAAATTCGTATAACCCCTGCAAGCCAACAGCTTGTCAAGTGTTAATTAAAAGTTTCATAACCACGATTAATATTGATACGTACGATCAGCAATAATGTGCAGAGCATAAGAATTTTTTGGTATATTTTACAATGCCCCTTCGAAGAATGCTGACCAACAATACCCCCTTCCCACACGAAGAGATTAGATACTCACGAACAAATTGGTTACCACGCGTAGCATGACTTTAAAACAATGCCGCCATGTTTGAAAGTACCCCTTTTTAACTAAGCGCGGACATTCTTGTAAATTTTAAGTGTCGAATAAAAAGACAAAATACCCCTTTTCATCACATTATTTATTTATTTATTTATAATAGACCTCACGTTCGTGCAGCCAAAGACCGAAAACTGGATATTAAGTGCTACATTAAACAAAGGATGTAAATTACCTCCTTTTAAGCAAAGTTGGGCCCAAAATTACCTTCTTGTTGTCTCCGCGTTGTTTTAGTTACTCATAGAGAGACATATGCTGTCAAGTAGCGCCCTCTCTTCCACCCCCGTTGGGAGCATTAGGATAAAGAAGATTTCTTTTAAAATAATAACAAAATATGAACTCAATCCACTGATCCATGTAATATCTATGACATTGCTGGCTGCGGGAGCTCTCCAGAGGGAACGCTATCCCGTAACTGCAGAACAACAGACTCGTTCACTCAAAGCACCATTTATCGGCCACGCATGTATTGCATCATTGGGAGTTATTTTGACGTATCAGATCGCCGAATATTTTAATATTTCTTGGCAATAGGACACAAAGCTATATATATATCAGCAAGTAACGTTGAAATAAACCATGCGAAAGGCTCAAGGGACACTAAAATCCTAAAAAAAGTCAAGAAAATTACAAGAATAGGCCAAAATGGGCAAGAATATTTAAGGAAAGAATCAACGGTTAACAGGGCAAGAGACATTATAAGAATAGACGACTGGCACAAAAATATAAGAATGCACAACATGGCACAAAATTTAAGAATAGTCAACATGGTATAAAAATATAAAAATATACAACATGGTAAAAAGAAGTATAAGAATTTGATAACATTGCAAGAAAATATATGAATAGATAAAATGGCACAAAGAATATAAGACAACGCCGCCAAAAATACACGGCAAGAAGAATTAATAAAATAGACAATATCAGAGAACAAATGAGCCCCCTCCCCCCCTCCCCCCCCCCGCAAAAGAAAAGGGATGGAAAGGAAATTTGCATAAATATGTCGATGGGTCTGGACAACAACCAGGTAAACGAATTTATATCGAAATAACGGTGCAAGAGATCATTAAAAACGGGTTGCTTTTTCATGTAACGCTTTTACGCTCAAAGGGTAGAAAATGAGCTAATATCCTAATAATTTTCGGTATAACGGTCAACTTCCGATGTTGGAAGTATAAGTTGGTGGTAATTGTCAGCCTCAGAACAACCGATCTCTTTTTTTTCAATAGCCATCCTTTATGGCGGTTCGGTCTGTTGTGTATAACACCTCTTTACTCCACAGACCAACCGGGGATTTCGCGGAAATAGTACTCATAGAGACAGGAACTACTTTTAAAAATATCCTTCCACTCTGTGTTTATGCCTAACAGACACATCTCCTAAGAGGTCAGCTGTTTCATAACAACGAAGTGGTAAAGTACCCGGAATTTCAACGACAATTGAACAGTTTATAACAGTGGACGGAACTAAGAAAAAACTCTTAAAACTCCCTCTCTCCCTCCGCACCTGTTTTCCTGTCCCGGTCTTGATCACTTCCGATATAAAGTACTTTTTGCTGCTCACACATGGCTTTTCCGATCCATTGAGGTCTACTAATAATACACGGAAATTTGTTCCACCCAGATCCAAGGCAAGATACCGACCCTTCTCTGAAATATAAAGACCTTTTACGTAACAATCATAAAAGGAATTTTCCTTGAAGGTTGTCCAGGGACATTGCGACATGCTGAAAAAAACTGTTGGTCAACACAAGTGTTGGCATGGTAGTGAACATTCTAAATAATACTCAATTCAAAGTTCTCAGAGCCGCAGCCTTCTAAAAACAAAGAACAAAGTTGGTTTCTTTGTTCGTTCACTAAAAGAGCTATTTATAAAACCACGAATACTTCCAAGACAAACTGATTTAAATCAAAATTAAGCTATGATTTTTTAAAATTCAGCCATTCTTCCAATTTTATAAAAGAAAATCAGCGCACAATATTACATCTATTGCAGCAGGGCTTTAAGTGAGCTCTAATGCGCGAAAACCACCTGCCTTCCCCTGCCCTCTACCTTTTCCTTGCTGTACCTGCACCTCTGCCCTCGTCCCGGCTCACCCCGTGCGGCCTCTGTCCCCCTACTGCCCTCCTCTGCTATCTCCCTGGCCCATGCCCCCTGCCTTCTCCCCTGCCCATTCACATACGTTCCCCTGCTCTTTCCCCTGCCCTCCACCTGCTCTCCTCGGCCCTCCTCTCACCTGTCCCTCCTGGTACTAATGCACAACGTACAAATCTGTGTCATGTTTCAGTTTTATGAAATACTAAATTTTAAAAAAATCAAAATTGACATGTGTAAAATATAAGATGACAAGTATCTATGGGTTGGGGGGGGGGGGTAGGAACATGGTAAGCAATTGGTGCACTACTGCTTAACATTGAAGCCGAATTCAATCCCGGGACCTTATAAACGACTGAGCTAACTGTCATCCAGCAATTGGCTGTTATTTGTCCAGTAGTGTGCTGGCATGTCTATTTACCTGTACCATCGGGGAGGGAGCGCACGTAGGTAGGGTACATCGGGATTGTTTTAGGATGATGGTCCGCGTCACTGTTCATGCCCAAACCCCTCATCATATCCGCCTCCAGTAAATTCATAATTTCACCGCATTTCTCTTCGGTCAAACGGAAATCTTTCATGACATCATCAATCTGAAAAGTAAAAGTTATTTACTTCTCCACTTCCTCCTCTTCCTCCTGCTCGTCCTCCTCCTCTTACTACTGTTACAACAGCTACAACTACTCCTCCTCGTACTAGCACTACTACCACTCATTACTCACTACGCACTAACTTCACTTACTACTTAATGCTAGTGCCACTAATATTCTACCACCGCTTCGGCTCCTGCTACTACTACTTGCTACTATTTACTTTTACTACTACTTCTACCACCTACGTTAATTATTATTATTATTTACTATTATTAGTATTTTCTTGTAATTGTTATCATTGTTATTAGAAGCTGTACAACTGTAACAAGAGCCAATAATCACACTTCCAAGAAATAACCTCTCTCATCTCTGTCGAATCTGGCTTAAATAATAGCCATCAATAAGAAACCACATGGGGCGACAGGAAGCGACATGGCGCTGCTCAATTTACGGCTAAAACTATACGAAAGAGATAAATTAATTAGTTAATTCAAATGGAATTGCTTTTAAGCCATAAATCTAAAGAAAAAATCACATGCTTTTAATAATAGTACTGATTACTAATACTAACCAGTACTAATAATAATAATAATATTGATGATGATGATGATGATGATGATGATGATGATGATGATGATGATGATGATGATGATGATGATAACAGCAACTTCAATGATAACAACTTAAGAGTGCCAAATCAACTATAAAAGTATCACTTTGGCATGTCACAGGTTTCTGTTTAGAGCAAAGTGAACTATCGAAATACAGTTTAATGCGCTTTTTTAAGTTACAGCTTGTATACTCTTCTATAGGTGTTTTTCCTTTTGGATTGTTTTTTTTTCTCACAATGTAAAAATGTTATTGCACTAATACCTTACAAGACGTTATAAAAACATTCATGTAAAAGAGTTTTAAAATAAGTGCAGCTTTTTAAAATCACTGCTCAGCAGGACATCATACTTCCTAATGCTTTATTGGTTCTTTTATTTTACTGCTTTGAATTAACCAATAACTCAAAACATAAATATATTGTAATCAACATCAACATAATGAATGACACCAGTGTCGCATAATCTTAGAACATATCTGAATAGGATTATAATATTTCGATAGTAAAAACACATATGCCTTGATCGCTTCGCGTGCGCTGTGTACCAGAAATGAAATTTTTATACACTTCAGTGTTACTGCAGTTTATGTTGAAGTTTGAAACACGCTCCTGTATTGAAGAAGAAACTCAATGCCTTAAAATTAACATTGTACATAAAAACACCATTATGGGCAAAGGTAAATGTGATGTTTCTATTTACTTTGCATGATCCTAAGCTCAAAGAATTTTGCTGTGAACTGTTTCAAGGTGACCAGACGCCCTTTCAAATTTCAAATTAAACATACTACCTCCGATGTGCCGTCTCAAAAACGACATCGCTGATAATGCTATCCGAAAAAAGTGTCGCTCTGACAAGAACCATGGCATAAACAAAAATCTAGTATTATTAAGTCCCTACAACTCTACTTCACAAGACCTGCGAAATTGAATGTCGCTATTCGAAGAATATTTCAAGAATTTGGAGGGAAAATCTTGAAATTAGATTCCATACGAATGTGGGACGTCATCTATTCACCTAGTTTGAAACTTAAATTCTACGAATTGGTGGTTTTGCTGTAATTTGTGTCCAAATATAGTACTTTTTCGTTTAATCAGTATCCAAATCACATAGCCATTGCGACATTCTGAAGTTGTGTAGCAAAAAAGCACTTCGACGCCGGTCGAACGGCACTTTGAAGTGGCGACATCAAAACATTATAACCAGTTGAGATTTGGTTGTGTATCACAAATCTAATTTTCGCAACGTTAAGGTACAGATAAAATAAGTAACGTTGTGTTTTTACATCTATTTACACCATTGGGCCAATATCGAATCAGCATGGAATTAAAAGTCTGATTAAAACTGATCATCAACTATTTTGAGGTATTTGCAATACATTGTTATACAATCTTATCTTGCTTAGATGTTTTATCGCAATTGCTTGACCACAACATTCTTTGGTTAAATGTTAAATATATGTGGAATTAGAAACGTTATTAAGCCATTGTTGCTTAATCATTTGTTCTGCAAACCTTTCAAATTCTCTTTTGAACATTGTTTTTGGTGCAAAGTTAATCATACATTAACTGAATATTTCAGAGTAGTGGTATCAATTGATCAAACCTATACTTTACCGAAAGATAGTCTGTTTTTCCCTTAGGACTATATCTCAACGCCTATCACAAGTTCTTGGAGCACGTTTTAGACATTATGTGTCAGGCACTGAGCATTAGGTGAAGTAAGGGCACACATTCCCAGTGGCCAATGGAAACTCTCAATATTCATGGACCCCACTAATAATAAGGTAGAGAAGATAGCGATTAAGACTACAGCTGATATACGCGTATAAATAACTGAAAGACAGACCTTGGAAAGGATGGTTTCCCCATTGGTTCTACTCCTTGTCTCGCTCTCATTGGAGCTACTCGCAACGGGGTTAGGTTTTCCTACAGACATCTGAGATATGTCCTGCCTACACGTTTCAGGTGAAACAGCAGACAAAACAAGACAAACTATCAATTGCGAAATCTAAATTCGTTGGTTGAGGAGCAACAACAGTGACGTAATATTGTTAAATAGTTTCCAGAAAAAGAAAACAAAAATTACTTATTAGTTTTCATATGTTTTCAACAAACACTACTCGATTAAAGAGGTCTTATTTATGAAATCCCCTCACTGAGCAGTGACAAGGGCGATGTGACATCTTGCATATCAATTTTATAATATCATACATCAGTCACTAAAACAACAAAAATGAAATCCGAAAATATTAAGTCTAAATTTATTATCCACATGTAAAAAAGTTTATGCGTCCATCTAGGTGCTTGATGTTATTGATATTGGATTGCAAAATAAGTTTGAAAAATCAACAGTCTTCAACTATATTATCCTAAAAAGCTAAACTTATTGTTGCATCCTGTTACTTTCTTGCAAACGAGTACAACTGATATGTTAAACTTTTCCATTACATCGCCATTGAAAAAGATTAATGAAGTTAAAATTCAAATTCCTATTGGGCCAGTAGTCGCCGAGTACTATTTCACTTTAGTAAAGCATTGTAATACTGTTAAGTTTCTTCTTCCTTTTAATTCTATTTATTCAGGCATTTCGAGTTAATCCGAAAGGCCCGGTTTTCGATGACATTCCTTTGCCCTTATGATTTCATTATCAATATTCAATCCTTCATTATAGTGGTCTACCATTGAATGACTTGGTGCCAAAGCTTCACTACTGGGCGACAGTTATCGAGCGTAACCGTATATGGAGTAACTACACATTGAGCATTCGTAATTCCAGTTGGACTTTGCATACTACGTGCCTATTGACTAGTTGATCCATTGAGCTTAAAAACTTGATTGTTTACTCAAATACTATTATATAGACGTTTTTGCAGTGCATATACATATTATGTTGGCTAATCCTCGTGTAGTTTAAGCACTATTTCTATCAGCTGACAGTGTGACCCCAGCAAGGAGTAATTGCAAGTTTTTGTGCTAAAATTTAAGACATAATTTGTTTTGACCTTTGAAGAGACAGAGAAAGGTGTTGAAATGCAGAGGGTCAGGTTGAGGGTGAAGAATTGTTAACATAGAGGAAAGGACGGAGAAGACGACTGAAAGGAGACGCAGACAAGATGAAGGCTGAGGAGGATGAGGGATTGGGAGGCTGCTAAATGCGGAGTAAGAATAGGTAACAAATTTGGAAGTCAGAGATGCAATGAGAGCCAGAGAAGCTATATGGGTAAAGCTCTCCAGTGGAATGACGGCCTGACTGAGCGGTGCTCAGTTTTTCGGTTTTTGCCAAGAGAATAATATTGTTATGAAATATGGGTGTATTTAGCGGAGGTAAATAAAATATAAATTTAGGTCGGGAGATTCGAGGGTTTGAAACTTTTTGATGGAGAAAAGAAAGTATGACTTAAAATATTACGTGTTTGGGAAACGACACCGACTGGAGCAAAGCACGGGAAGCAATGTTTGCACAGGGTTTACATTAGGAAAGAGTGAAGGCGGTTCCTTACCGCTTAATCAAACACCTTGGTTTTATGACAATATGGCTACCAAAGAGTGGATGGAATTGGTGAAGGCATCAAAGAAATACTGGCGTGGCAGCTTAAAAGGCAGGGGTTGGTGCAAAATGAATATTTTTGGTGTTGAGGGAAATCGTCATGCGCATTAAGTGATGTTTGATTCATTGGAAAGGTGAGTTGGATATGGAGAGAAGGAATGGGATTGAGTGAGAGGGCGGAAAAATGTTTGAAGTTTCTTACCTTAAGAGTGACCGGATTCGTTGATTTCTTGGTCAGAAGGTGGGATAAGTAGTTTAGTAATGAGATACATGAGTAGGATGGAGATTGGGACTCGTATGTCGTATACGTAAATTTACGTCCTTGTGATCCAAGACAGAGTTTGTGGTTATGGACTCTGATTTATCCAGTGTGAGATTTCGGTGGTTTCATACATAAGAACTAATACTCTCATAAAAGATTCAGTCCAGCCAGTCAGAAAGTAACAGGGGCTTTCAAAAAGTATCTTCAGCCTCAAATTATCATGAAATTAATAACGTAAATATGGGGACATTTATTCAGAGCTATGCTGCTTTTGTGAAATAAAATTATTAATGTTGGCTATACCAAAGACGTAGATGCACTTTACGAAGTGACGTCAATACATGTCTTGCTTGTTGAAGGAATGCCGGACGAATAAATTCTGCGGAACAAGGTATGACGATGCACCGAGATTTTTGCCAGAGTTCTGTCAATACGGCGTCATTTATAGAGTCTTAAAAGTACCGGGTTTTCACATATGGTGGCATAAACTATTGTTCCAGTTTTCGAGAGTACAAGAGGATTGAGAATGCACTTGACAAAATTCTACATGAAAAGTGTTTAATCAATATATGCATTCGACTAACAAAACGTAAAGGTTAACCTTTTTTGACTTCCTTTTGTGATATCTTGAATTAAGGACGCCACTCTGTTTCGTTGTTGTTGATGAATCGTGCTATACTGTTCATGGTTGATTGACGCAATGTAGAGCATACGTGACTGCAGGTCGAGTAATTTTTCTTTTCTTTATGATACTTTCGCAGTAAGCAATATAAAAATTCAATACAAAATCAAACGGGGTGTAAAATTACTCAGCTACATAAACATATGTTCTTTATACGTTTTTTATATATCATTAAAATTAATTAAAAGAAAGACATTTTCACTATATTTCAACAATTTACTGTTAATTTAGTCAGGTCCAGACGAAAGTAATTTTGGGGCTCGGCATTAAAGTTGCAGTTAAAGTAAAAGTGAACAAAATCTTATTTATACATCGGAAGGATATTTCCTAAATTTACCTTGCTCAATGCAAAAGCATTTTTCAAAGGAACTTGACCACGTCTCGAGGAGTACGTCTATCCCCCGTGGGGGATATGGTTTGTGTAAGGTTGTTGCGTGTTGACTACGCAAAATTTAAAAGTGGAATGATAGCTAGACGTAGTGTCTAACATTTAGACGAATCAATCCATTAACCAGTAGGCGCGTGAGAATGTCGTAGATACGCTAAGTACAGCGCCGATTTTGAAAAATCCGCCATTGTGTCAAGTCCCATCCGCCATTTTGTCAATTTTTTTTCGATCCGGAAAATTCTTAGTCGCTGCACTGCGAAAGGGTCCAGAGAAGCCGTGTACAAAATTTGAAACGAATCTATGTACTATGTGGCCTGTAGGCGCGTGAGACTGCCGTATATACGCTAAGTCCAGTGCCAATTTGTCGATTTTTGCTCGATCCGGAAAATTCTTGGTCACTGCACTGCGAAAGGGTCCAGAGTAGCCGTGTGCAAAATTTGAAACGAATGCATGTACTAATGTGACCTGTAGGCGCGTGAGACTGAAGCGTGACAGACGGACAGACGGACGGACCGACGAGAGTTATCTTATGTTGTGGCTGCATTATGTGGTAGCATTTGATATGCCTGAAATGCATTTAAGTGGTAGGTCACGGACAAGATTATTTTGGAATAAAATATACTTACGTGGTGGTTTATATTTGCCCGTGCCCTTATGTGGTTCCCAGCAGGCGTCATTTCAGTGTCAATAATATTTTATGCTTTGTGTGTGTCATTTGTAAATCAACGGAATTCTATATGTGGTACTTGACTGTATCAAGATATTTCACAACTTATCTTTCACAACTTTTTGTACAATTTCCACTTGCAAACTTTTTGCAACTGGGTATAAGTTTTTAACTTTTCTGAAAGTTTCTGCCCTCTTTTTCGTTTTTTTGTTCCGTTTGGATGGTTTCCACAAAACTCCTCCTACAGGAGGAGATGAAATTCGGTACACGTATAGAGGGCGACGAGGTCTCCGTGAACCCGCAATTTTTTTGAACCTCAGCGGTCAATGTTAAATTAAAGTCACTGACTATTATCTCGAAAACGATCAGAGATTGAGCGATTTTGAGCTCATTTTCGAACCCTTGGGCTCAAAAACCGTTACATATGAAATGCTCGGTGAACTTGACGTTCTCGGTCACGGTCAAGGTCGAAACTGGAAGTTGACTATTATCTCGAAAACCGACATAGAGCGATTTCAAGCTGACTGTCAACCCCTTAGGCCTAAACAACGTTACATAAGAGGTACCTTGGTGACCTTGACATTCTCGGTCACGGTCAAGGTCAAAAACCGGAAGTTGACTATTATTTCGAAAACGTTTAGAAACAGAGCGATTTCGAGCTGATTGTCGACCACCTGGGCCTAAACAACGTTACATAAGAACTCCCTCGGTGACATTGACCTTCTCGGTCATGGTCAAGGTCAAAAATAGAAAGTAGACTATTATCTTGAAAACGGTTAGTGAGAGGGCTATCTTGAGCTCAGTTTGGACCCTTTGTGCGCAAATAACGTTACTTTAAAAATGCCTCGGTGACCTTGATGTTGTCGGTCACGGTCAAGGTCAAAAACCGAAAGTTGACTATAATTTCGAAAACGATTAGAGATATAGCGATTCTGGGCGAGGTCATTTTCGACCCTATATGCGCAAATAACGTTTCTTTAGAAATGCCTAGGTGACCTTGATGCTCTCGGTCACGCTCAAGGTCAAAATCCGGAAGTTGACTATTATCTCGAAAAGGAATAGAGATACAGCAATTATAGGTCATTTTAGACCCTTTCAGCCTAAACAACCCTACATAGCAGGTACTTCGGTGACCTTGACCTTCTCTGTCAGGGTTAAGGTCAAAAACCAGAAGTTGACTATTATTTCGAAAACGGTTACAGACAGAGCGATTTCGAGCTGATTGTCGACCACCTAAACAACGTTACATAAGGACTACCTCGGTGACGGTCATGGTCAAGGTCATAAAACCGGAAGTAGACTATTATCTCGAAAATGGTTAGAGAGAGAGAGAGAGCTATTTTGAGCTCATTTTCGACCCTTTGTGCGCAAATAACGTTACTTTAGAAATGCCTTGGTGATCTTGATGTTCTGGGTTACGGTGAGGGTCAAAAACCGAAAGTTGACTATTATCTCGAAAACGATTATAGATACAGCGATTCTGAGCGAGGTCATTTTCGACCCTTTGTGCGCAAATAACGTTTCTTTAGAAATGCCTCGACCAATTTGATGCTCTCGATCACTGTCAAAAACCGGAAGTTGACTATTATCTCGAAAACGATTGCAGATACAGCAATTTTAGGTCATTTTTGACACTTTCAGCCTAAACAACGTTACATAAGAACTACATCGGTGACCTTGACCTCGGTCATGGTCAAGGTCAAAAACCGGAAGTAGACTAATATCTCGAAAACGGTAAGACAGAGAGAGAGAGAGAGCTATTTTGAGCTCATTTTCGACCCTTTGTGCGTAAAGAACGTTACTTTAGAAATGCCTCGGTGACCTTGATGTCGGTCACGGTCAAGGTCAATAACCGTAAGCTGACTATTATCTCGAAAACGATTAGGGATACAGCGATTCTGACCGAGGTCATTTTCGACCCTTTCTTTAGAAATGCCTCGGTTACCTTGATGCTCTGGGTCACGGTCAAGGTGAAAAACCGGAAGTTGACTATTATCTCGACAACGATTAGAGATAGCCCGATTTCGAGCTGACTGTCGACGCCTTGGAGCTGAACAACGTGATATAACAGGTACCTAGGTGACCTTGAACTTCTCGCTCACGGTCAAGGTCAAAAACCGGAAGTCTACTGTTATCTTGAAAACGGTTCGAGATAGAGCTATTTTGAGCTCATTTTCGACACTTTATGCAAAATTAACGTTACTTTAGAAATGCCTAGGTGACCTTGATGTTGTCGGTCACGGTCAAAAACCGGAAGTTGATTATTATCTCGAAAACGATTAGAAATACAGCAATTTTGAGGTCATTTTCGACCCTTTCAGTCTAAACAACGCTACATAAGAGGTACCTCGGTGACCTTGACCTTCTCTGTCACGGTCAAGGTCAAAGACCGGAAGTTAACTATTTTCTCGAAAACGATTAGAGACAGGGCCATTTTTAGTTCATTTTCGGCCTTTTCCGCCCAAATAACGTTACACAAAAAATTCCTCGGTGACCCTAATGTTCTCGGTCACAGTCAAGTCAAAAAGCGGAAGTTGACTATTATCTCGAAAACGATCACAGATAGACCGATTTCGAGCTGATTGTCGACCCCTTGGGGCTAAACAACGTTTCGGTGACCTTAATGTTCTCGGTCACAGTCAAGTCAAAAAGCGGAAGCTGACTATTATCTCGAAAACGATTAGAGATAGACCGCTTTCGAGCTGACTGTCGACGCCTTGGAGCTGAACAACGTGATATAACAGGTACCTAGGTGACCTTGAACTTCTCGCTCACGGTCAAGGTCAAAAACCTGAAGTCTACTGTTATCTTGAAAACGGTTCGAGATAGAGCTATTTTGAGCTCATTTTCGACACTTTATGCAAAATTAACGTTACTTTAGAAATGCCTAGGTGACCTTGATGTTGTCGGTCACGGTCAAAAACCGGAAGTTGATTATTATCTCGAAAACGATTAGAAATACAGCAATTTTGAGGTCATTTTCGACCCTTTCAGTCTAAACAACGCTACATAAGAGGTACCTCGGTGACCTTGACCTTCTCTGTCACGGTCAAGGTCAAAGACCGGAAGTTAACTATTTTCTCGAAAACGATTAGAGACAGGGCCATTTTTAGTTCATTTTCGGCCTTTTCCGCCCAAATAACGTTACACAAAAAATTCCTCGGTGACCCTTATGTTCTCGGTCACAGTCAAGTCAAAAAGCGGAAGTTGACTATTATCTCGAAAACGATCACAGATAGACCGATTTCGAGCTGATTGTCGACCCCTTGGGGCTAAACAACGTTTCGGTGACCTAATGTTCTCGGTCACAGTCAAGTCAAAAAGCGGAAGCTGACTATTATCTCGAAAACGATTAGAGATAGACTGCTTTCGAGCTGATTGTCGATCCCTTGGGGCTAAACAACGTTATATAAGAGGTACCTCGATGACCTTGATCTTCCCGGTCACGGTCAAGGTCAAAAACCGGAAGTCGACTATTATCTCGAAAACGGTTAGAGATAAATCTATTTTGAGCTAATTTCGACCCTTTGAGCGCGAATAACGTTACTTTAGAAATGCCTCGGTGACCTTGATGTTGTCGATCACGGTCAAGGTCAAAAACCGGAAGTTGACTATAAACTCGAAAACGATTAGAGATACAGCAACTTTAGGTCATTTTCGACCCTTTCAGCCTAAACAACGCTACATAACAGCTACCTCGGTGATCTTGACCTTCTCTGTCACGGTCAAGGTCAAACAGCGGACGTTGACTATTATCTCGAAAAAGATTAGAGACAGAGCGATTTTTAGTTCATTTCCGACCCGTTTCGCCCAAATAACGTCATATAAGAATTTCATCGGTGACCTTAATGTTTTCAGTCACGGTCAAGGTCAAAAACTGGAAGTTGACTATTATCTCAAACACGGTTAGAGCGATTTTGACCTCATTTTCGACCCTTATCAGGATACACTTGCTAAAGAAACAAGTGGGGAAAAAAAAGAAGGGAGAATGAAGAAATGCAGAAAGCAGTGGGTGTATTCTCCCTACCCCACAGCGGGATTTAAAGAAATGCTGCTCTTCTTATTTGCTTTAGGAATTGGCTTTATAGTTGCATTATTTACCAACAGATGGTGTTACCAGATAGTTGATCTACGGACTTTGATGGACTCCCTTATGTGGTTTGTTATGTGCTCAATGGGTGCTTATGTAGCTACCTCATAAGAACCACCACATAAGGAACAAAAACTACATAAGTGACGGATGTACCGAAAATCCACCACATAACATAATCATTGTGGGAACGGACAGACAGGCGGCAAGACGGACAGACGGACAGACAAACAGACAGACCGAAAAGTTCAAAACTATATCCCTCCGTTCCACGGGGGATAACATCTTTTTTATGGCATCCATTTTAGCTATGTAAATATAAGCAGTTAAAAGGAGGTCAGAAATTTGAATAGTTCTCGGAGACAACGAGCATTATTGAATGCCTTTATATCCTTTTTGAAGTGAGGATACCCTTATCTCTAATAATTCTTAAACATCCCAAGAGATAGGTGTCCTTATTAGTATCTATTTACATCTATTTACTCGTTTTATATCGGCAACAGTTACGAAAGCTATGTCATTTGGAGTATTCCTTGTTATGTCAGGATGTAACATTGCAGGTGAGATGTGACTTGTTATACGGCGATTAGGATATCAAAATCGCTATAAAATTTGTTCACAGTTGATCATCGATCCAGCCTTAGAATACGCAACTCTTTACGAAATTTAAAATCCTCGCATATTAATGGTGGACTTAGAAATGTCAAATACTTGATTCAAGAGTTGACAGTGGGGTGATGATCTTTTGGCTACAACAGTCCTTTCACCTGTTCGTGAGCATATATATAGCAATATCATCCTGTGTGTTGCTATGTCATTTTCTTATGTTATTTTCCGCAACGCAGGTATGGGTCAAACAAAGTGGATTTTATTAAATTGTTTATTGTTGAAAGATGTCTAAACATCTTTATTATAGTTTTATCACAGTGTCTTCAGCAGGATTCAATCTAATCGTCTCAAGCTTCGAACTGAAATTTTACAAATCTATGTATTAGTGCATTATACTTGAGCCCACTTCTATATCTTAGAAATTGACCACTTCTTGGATCACCTACAAACAAGGAAATAAATACTTTCTATGGTGTGTGTCTGATTTATATCTTTAAGGACCCAATTTATCCACTTGAAAACATTGTAATAGTCCATATATAACAATTTTTTAATTAGGTTATATGTTTATGAAATTTCTGCTCTCTATGTTTCTATTTAAATCGTACACATCGTGTTATTTCACGATGCGTAGCTGTTGGAGTACTCTCCTTAAAATAGGTTGAACACGTTACATCATCCTCCACCTCATCTAATTACATAGCAAATATTAGTCTAATATCACTTACAGTGACGTTGGCGATCGGCATCGAGTTGCCACAGCAGCAACAAGAGCTGCTCCCTTCCCGCTACCGTCGTGTGAGTGCACCAGTTGAAACTGTGATAAAACCACACACAAAATAAGATACATAAACAGGATTTTAGCTTCAATATTGTGTGTGTTGCTGATATCATATGGTATTTTGTAAATATTAAATAAGCAGAGGCATAAATATGAAAGAATATTGAACGCTGAGAAATTATGTTATATTATGTTAAGTTTCGACCATATCTGTCAAAGTCATAACGTACCATGGTAGCATTATGTAACATTTGCAAGTTTTTAAGGTGCTAGACTTCATTGGATTATATTATAATTATTGTCATACGACTCCAAAACTTTGTGTCATTAGTGTGTAACTTTATGAAGGTTGAGAAATGAACGATTGTTATTAGCCAATTAGAATTCCATATCTGATCCTGCTCGCCACTGAACGTATCTAATTGATGATATATTTCGACACTAATTGTGTTCTGTTGACCGAACAACAACAACTCATTTTGTTATTTATTCAGATGGGCGTTTACTGTTTTAATTGGAATTTGAATATCTTGTGGAATTCGGTACCTTCTGGTGCGGTTTGATGAGAGTCGCTATCTTCTTATTCATGAGATCAGCGAAATGCGGATGGAACCGGTAGAGTGACCCGTCCACAGCAACGGTCACCATGGCCCGGTCTAACCTACATATGACTGTTGCTACAGCTGTAGGTAAGAAATAAGGGTGTATGCATTACCACACGAAATAATTAAAGGAATGAAATTTTCTATATTTGCCACGCAGTATCCTTACAGATTCTCGCAAAAAATTGGTCACAGGAAAGCATAGCAAGTGTCACACAATTTTGCTGAGTTTAAGCCCACCTTCCAGGAATGAATGACGTGTCATTGTCTGTCTTCTGTACGTATATACCCCTGTATGTAACATTTTTCACCGTCTCCTTCAGGTAACTGTCAGCTAATTTCAGCTGTACTTAAACATTGCACATCTGCTTTAAATTTTCCTTTGCTAAAAGGAATTATTCAGCGCTATAAACTACACGCAATTGTTTTTCAATAAATCTGTTTGATATATATGCATGTGCAGATGAACACAAATGAACGAGCAGATGAACACATATGAACATGCACCTGCGTACAATGCCTGTTGTCTTTTGTACTTGATTTACTTTTCGGTTGTAAATCTATTAAAGTAAATTTATTTCTGCCATATGTATTTGTTTCTGTTTGGTTCGGTTGGATTGTGTTCAATTGCATTCATATTTTTTAAAGATCAGAAATGATCAGAATGATCTATTTCGGTCAAGCCTTACCCGTTGCAGCCAAATATGCAGCTCGTTGAGAGACCTGCCAGCAGACATGCTGCACATAACGGCAGTCATCTAGAGTGAATTGTGGGATATCAAGCTCCTGCAGAACCATGCGAGTGTTGCTGAAACTCCCCTCGGGATCGTCACTGAAATTCCGAATGGCAGTCGTTTGATTTTATTACATGTTTCATTAACAGAAGCTCATGTTGCCAAACAACAAATATAAGCTCAAATGATACTTCAGAATATTTGGTATAAAATGTATATTATACCATCGCATCTAGATGTATCATTAAATGTCACGATTAATAAGATACATGGCAGAATGTAATTTTTAATGAACGGCATTTGCAAGTGCGTACACCGCACCGCCAGCCAGCCATACTGGGAGAATTAGGCTTCGGTAATTTAAATATCCACATGTCAAAATATTGGTAAAGGGATTATTGCTCATTTTTTATATTTCTGTTAATGATTTTATTGCACATTTTTGGTGATTTTGTTCCATACCTTTCTATTTCAGATATATATTTTGTATAGAAGCGGGATGGCGTGAGAAGTTCCTCAGATATTTCTCCACCGAATATTAAGTGTTCCTCTATCAGCTCACAAAGAACACTACGAACTATTTCGCCCATATACATTCCTGAAATCATCTTTTCAAACCTGCGAACGGATAAAAGCATGCCACAGTACTTTGCCTGAAGTAAAAAAGAGTGATTGAAGGGTAGATTATACAACAAGAAAAGATATTTTAGAAGATTTATTTAAGGGTACGTTATTAAACATTTGTCTAATTTTTTAAGACCATATTGCTTAGCTTGTTTTGTCATCATCTATCCATCCCATCACTCCGACGGTGTAAGATGTTACCTATATAGACATGTCGCATAGTTGTTCAGGTGTCGTATATGTGCATTTTCGTACACAACGCTGTTACGTAGCTCCTGCCCATGACTATATCTTTTGATATCGCGATAACGTCATAACTTAGCGTGACAGGAGACTCGGGATAGATCACCGACAGGCACAAACAAACCAGCAAGAATAATCGGTATTATCTCACCATAATAGAAAACTCGGAAATCTACGTACACTTGTTGGCCACGATTCAAGGAATGTTTGTCTAACTTGAGGTCAAATCTGTTCCTCATGAAATTCAAGCAACCGCACTCTCCAAATGATCCCCACTCCGTATTTATCAGAACCTTAAAAGATAAAGACTGTAGCTTAAAGCTTAAATTGTAGCTTTTACTTAGGTGCGTACAAATACACTGAATTCATATGTAGAGGAAAATCTAATGAAATTATAATATACTTTGAATTAGTTTTAGTGAATATACTTAATAGTAAAATTTTTATTATGAGCTTGATAGACTGACAGCTTTAGCCCTATCAACTCTCCCCACAATACATCCTTGGTTTGAGATTTTATATGTGCTGAAATATTCGTAAAATTTTTGTGGTAAGGCTTGCGAGCTCAGTTATTATTATTATTATTATTATTATTATTATTATTATTATTATTATTATTATTATTATTATTATTATTATTATTATTATTATTATCGCAATACGTTTATATTGCGCTTACTGTAAAAATAGCTCTAAGCGCATTACACAATAACAATTCACAGAATGACTTAGACACACATACCACTGAAACAATAGATAAAATTAGTAAAGCATTAATGTGGATAAAAACATGCATATACATTTGATTATATAGGATGGATTACGCATACGCTTGTCTAAAGAGGTGAGTTTTAAGCAAAGATTTAAAAACATTTATATCAGAACAATTCCTAATTGCTGCAGGTAGGTCGTTCCAGAGTGCTGGGGCGGTAATCGCAAAACATTTATTGGCATATACTGTACTTCTGGTAAACGGAACAATTAATTTGGAAACGTTGCTAGACCTTAGACATCGATAACCGTGAAAACGTGGGATAATGATTGTTTAGCTGAGTACAGTTAGAGCATGAGATCTCCAGAGATTGTCACATCATCGCGTTTCAGTTTGATGTGGGGCCCTCATAAACAATTAGATAATCTCTGGATAAGGAAGAATATAATTGAGACTGAACAACTATTTGTAAAATTTCATTGAAAATATGTTTCTAACTGCTTTTTGAGTGTGATGAACCATACAGTAAATGCAGTTATCGTAAAACACCGTTATTATGAATCATACAAAACTCTCCGACCATATTCCAGCACCACAGCCCTAACACAGTCCTTACCTGTTTGGGCTCATTACGATCTAAATCCCATCGTTGCACATTATCAAGGTTTTCCATGTAACAACAATTGGTGCCGGTGCCCAGGATGAGGCCCACTGAGCAATGATCGTATTCGTGTGCTCCCGCCACAACAGCACCGACCGGGTCGTTGATGACAGCCACACACTTGACGTTCATTTCCTGTAATGACGATGCAAAAGTTATAGTGAAAAAGAGAATAAAAAATTCCGATTTAAATACTCTTATTTCTGTTGATCCATTTGATTCGAAAACTAGGTTGTTTGATCTCTAAGTGATTAAAACAATCACAAATACAGCGAGCTAATATATCAGAATAATCTCATAAATCTAAAAAAGAAAAGTGAAACTGGACATTCAGTTTCTGACAAACATTCCAAAGCTTTAGCACACGAATTGCTTTGGACGGCTGTGCCATTCCTTTTTTAAATTTAACGGGAATATGTAAGAGGGTAAGAGATTCCTAGAAGGGTACCAAACATCGGGAGATGGGTAACAGATATAGGGGCAGTGTTACATGATCCCATCATGGTGTAATATTGGATTGATGTATTGATCAATCTAAAGATGATTTGCATATTCATTCCTGGACATCACTCGTTTGTAAATGCAACTTTGTTGACACTGAGGTGAAAAACTTTTCTGTCTGTATATTGAGAAACCGTAACCGTAGTAGTTTGTCTGCGCTTCTTTGTCAAGAAGTTTTCCCCCTACAGTTTTGTAACTTCACACAGTGAAAGAATATGTATTAATTGACTGCCGTTTAAACATTTAACGCTTATTTTTACATCAAAATATAATTAAAGATATCAAAAAATCAATGTAGTTCTCATTAATTTATATCTTGCTGTCATTAATTGAATTTTAGATGGCAAACATTCATTTTTGAAAAAAAAAAATCAATTTTACAAACTTAAAAAATCTTAAGGGAGACACACACAGAAAAAATTCAACGAATCGTCAATTAAATTTTGGAGATGGAAACTTATTGATGTTGTTTACTGATACCAATAATAACAACAGAATTTATGAGCTCAAGAAATGCTTGTGTTTTGTACAACAAAAAAATAAAAGCAAGATTCTGTATACAGGGACTCGTCATCATTTTTCACAGATTTGTTGCTTCTGAATTTTTTATATAAAAATAGACTGATATTTTGAATTCAAAATTTTTATTTTTGAGAACAAAAAATCATATGCTGATTTCAAAATATAAATTAAAAAAGTATTATTCTGAAATAATGATATCTGAGACAAATTCTTGATAGCAATAAAAAATAAATTGCTGAGCTCAAAACTGAGATTTTGCTATGAAATATTTCATTTTTGCTTTCAAGAATTGAATTTTTTATCTCTAAAAATCAAATTTATCGTATAAGACGTATGATGTGCGTTTACAAGTCTAAGACTAGCGATAAGTCACCTTGTACGTCATTTTCATTCCTGGTCGTGTCACAGAACAGATTAGTTGTGTTGGAAGCAACGTCGGGTTGAGTGCAACATTTAAATTTACTGTGATTTGGTTGTGATTGGTCGTGACTACATATCTAAGCAACGTCTTTGACGCAACGTTGATTAGGCGTTGGTAAAGCAAGTTGATAAGACGTTGCTTTTGGTCGGAAACAAAACCCCACTTCGTCTAAGTCTAATCAACGTCTTTGGTCCAGCGTTTAAAAGACGTCCTAAAATAGAAGTCGAATAATAGATGTTGTATAAACGTTGGTGTCACAACCGAAAATAACAATCTCATCATGTTATCGCTCAGCAGAAATCACAGCCATGACAAATCGCTTCGAAAAATAGTCCAAAATAACGACATACAATATGTCAATTTTACGAGCACTCAAGATTCTTTCCACCTATGTTTGAAAAATATTCATAATCAAATTTCACTTATTTTCTGTAGATGGGTGTACGTGGCTCAAACCTGGTGAAACCTCATATAAATAATCCGGTTTTATCGCTGCCACGTCACTTCCGTGATTGACAGAACTTCAAAACTCACATGTTTGTGCAGGGACTTCAATAGTTTTAACTTTTATGTTATTGATTACGAAGCGGGTGTCTGTATGTAAGAGGAACAATTTAAGTTTGTGATGTGGCTTAGTTTTATTATTTGTCTTATACTTTAATAGTGTTTCAAATACACACACACAAACAAACAAACAAACAAAAATAGACAGGTTTCGAAAGCCATGTTTTGATAACTCGATATTTATGGTGGTGTCCTGTTTTCTGACATAACCTTTATTCACTTCGTCATAACATCTTGTGATAAGTGTTATCTGACACACATATCCATGTAATATTTATTGGATCATATCAAAGTGTCGGTGTGAGAGCTTCGCTGATAGGGCTACTGCGAAAACCGCACCCTCATTGCGAGGTTCAGGTCAGATACTTCTTGATAATTACATGGCTTGAAACGCCATCTTGTGACTAAATCGCAAATAAATGACAAGGCATCCCACTGGGACTAAAAAATCGAGTTTCTAAAAAGAAACCGACTATCGCAATGTCATACGCCGGTGTATGCACAAATGAGTACATGGGTGTATGCACAAATCATACATCGGTGTATGCACAAATCATACATCGGTGTATGCACAAATCATACATCGGTGTATGCACAACACAGAACATCACTGTATGCACGAATCATACATCGGTGTATGCACAAATCATACATCGGTGTATGCACAACACAGAACATCACTGTATGCACAAATCATACATCGGTGTATGCACAGCACAGAACATCACTGTATGCACGAATCATACATCGGTGTATGCACAAATCATACATCGGTGTATGCACAAATCATACATCGGTGTATGCACAAATTATACATCGGTGTATGCACAACACAGAACATCACTGTATGCACGAATCATACATCGGTGTATGCACAAATCATACATCGGTGTATGCACAAATGAGTACATCGGAGTATGCACAAATCATACACCGGTGTATGCACAAATGAGTACATGGGTGTATGCACAAATCATACATCGGTGTATGCACAACTCAAAACATCGGTGTATGCACAACTCAGAACATCACTGTATGCACAAATCATACATCGGTCTATGTAAAAATTATACATCGGTGTATGCACACACCATACATCAGTGTATGCAGAAATCAATACATTACGGAACATCACGGAACAACCCGAAAGTTCACAAAATAGGCTTGCATGCACGGTCTCTTAGTGGACAGAGTCCACGGGGATATTTTTCAGAAAATTTATTTACGACAAGCAACAAAAAGCTGTAAAATCATGGATTCACTAGGCCTTACCGCCTATCTGGATATACCAACTATTTTAATAGCGGCCGTGACATTTGTCGTGACGTACATATGCATGTACTCGAGGGACAAAGGGTACAAATTACCCCCCGGGCCGCCGGTACTTCCCCTCATTGGCACTGTTTACTCGCACTCATCTTCTATAGATGGATACTTGATAGGTCGCCGGATTTTCGGCAGGGCGGCCACTTTATACATTGGCCACATACGTGCTGTTTTACTCAACACGTATGATACGATTAAAGAGGCCGCTATCACAAAAGCAGCCAACTTCTCCGATCGGGGCTTACACGTGTCGTTCTGTTCGAATGCCACCAACCCACACCTGAAGGGGATTATAAGCAGCGATTTTCACGACAAGTTCAGACAGAATCGCAGCGATTCGCTGGCAATCATGCGCCATCTAGGTGTCGGTAGATCAACTATGGAAGAGAAGATTCTAGAAGAAGCGAAAGAAATGAAAGCCGTATTTGCCGCTAAGAAGGGCGAAGCGTTTGATCCGTGGCATGCTATCACGTGCTCTGTCGCCAACGTGATTCTACACGTGACTGTGAATAAGAGACACGAACACGGCGATCCGGAGTTGTTACACATCATCGAGTGTACGGATAACGTTGTCAAAGCCGCTTACCACGTACAGTTTATAGACGGGTTTAACTTTCTTAGATTCGTCCCTCCTTTCAGTAGAACGTATGCCAAGCTTCTGGCCAGTGATAAAGGCATGAAAGAATACATGTGGAAAAATATTAAGAAACTCATGGATAATTTCCAGCACGGAAACGACTCAAATTTCGTTGACTGTTGGTTGAGTAAGCATTTCAATGAAAGTGACGCTAACACGGAGATTGACAAGGAAAATCTGTTGCATACCCTTAGAGATTTTCTTATTGCTGGCTCAGAAACAACGACAACAAGCTTGAAATGGACTATTTTATTTCTGGCGAACAGACCGGTGATTCAGGAAAAAGTCCACGATGAGATTATGCGTATGGTCGGCAAAGACAGATTGGTGCGTTTGAGCGATCGCGTCAATTTGCCATATTTGGAAGCTATAATTTGGGAGATACAGCGCATTAATACTATCGTTCCAGGAAGCCTTCCCCACTATGCTAGGCTTGGCTCCAGGATAAGCAAGTATGACATCCCAGCCGACACCATTGTCGGATTTAATTTGCACGCCGTGCATATGAGCAGGAAGACTTTCGGAGACCCCGAGGTATTCCGACCAGAGAGGTTCATCGACGAGGGTGGGAAGTTTATCAAACACCCCAACGTCATTCCTTTTTCTATAGGAAAAAGATCATGTCTTGGGGAATTACTGGCAAGGCAAGAACTCTTTCTTTTCACCGCTGTTCTCTTTCAGAATTTCAAATTTATGCCACCAGAGGGAGAAGCAAGACTGGAAGAGAAAGGAATCGTAGGGTTCACATACGGCCCGAAACCGTTCCAGATTAGAGCGTTGTTGCGCTGAATCGTACAGCATATGACAATTAAGAGTGAATACTGTACACCCCATTACTTCTTATTGTATTTTTTGAGGCAGCTCGCATTAACTTACGAAAGGATTTAATAAAAAAAACACTGCGTTAAATGTCGTTGTAGACAAAAACTGTCAAAGATTTTTAAAATATTTCTCAGCAAATCATTCAGGTTTATCCAAGGTTATTTCAGATTTCGGCGTTGTTCGACAACGTTAACCCTTCAGATTTAAAGGTGGTGGTTGTGCTTGTGTCGCAGTTAGATTCCACACCTTTTTTTTACTATACCGGTATTACCACAGCGATGTTTAGATGTTGCAAATCGATGTTAAACAGACAATATTCTACAGATGCTTTGTAAACATCACAGATACGACACAACCAGAAAAAAATGGCCTAAGTTGTGATATTCATGTTTGTAGAATGTACAAAATGTATTACAGTTAAATATTACTAAAATAGAACAGAATGGAACAATAACAGGCGTATTTCTGCTCAGTGCTTGGCTCCCATAACGGAGATGTAAGACTTAACTATCTCGTATTCTTTTTGCACGACTAGTCCTCGTAAACTCCCCCTTTTCCATGTGTGTGTCTGTGGGGGTTTGAAATAATACCCCCTTTTTTTAACCAAACACGGAATGCAGTCTCGAGAGGTACTGAATGAAAATACCCCTCTTTTTAACGAAGTTGGCACTCCATGCGGACTGCGTTTGGACTTAATAGTACCCCCCCCCCCCCTTCCCGTGTTTTTGGAAAACACATGGTAACATAAAGGGCAGCTGCTGGCCTAAGGAAACCTTAAAGTCTTGAAGCAAAAAAAAATACAACTCTTATTTCGTATGATATTTAAGGTCAGGAAGAAAATTAACCTTGTTTCTCATCTCATTTAACAAAAAATTACCCATCCGTAATTTTAAGACCCTGTCAGGTCACTTCCTTTTTGGTGATTTTGGTCCCCGGCCGGAGGATGAGAAACAAGGCTTTTTCCTGAAGTATATATGTTACAGCGGATCTGTAGAATCAGCGAATCTGTAGATCCGCTGAAAATTTCAGCGAATCTGTAGATACGCTGGTTCGACCAGCGAATCTATAGATCCGCTGAAAATTTTAGCGGCTCTAACAGATCCGCTGATTTTGGGCCTAGAAAATTCTACATATCCGCTGAAATGATTGACGAAGCTGAAGTACTGTTTATATTGCGTATTATCATAGCCCATAATAAAAGACATTGTTTTCATTGAAATGCCATTTGAAGCACATTAACTGCACCTCTATGTTACTTTCCATGATCGTAGGTCATAGAACTAAAATTGCAAGCTTCATAACTTGTGATCTTCTTATAAGAAAGCAGTCGTACATATTATATGATTCTACTGGAGTGGTATTTGCTGAAAAGTAATTGCAATTTAACAATGCAATAAACATAAATGCACTTAGTTCGATCTGCTTCGGGTTCTCTGGAGTATATCAGTTTGATCTGTGCTCGTTCAACTCGATTACCGAAAACGACGTAAAATTAAATGTAGAACTTCCACCGAGGCAAGCAGTTCAGTTTGAATCAACGTGTGATGGACAGGGGTTTGTGAAGTTCAATTGTGCTGGTAGTAAACGGCGTCAAACAAACAGATGTAAGTGAGGTTTCTGTGTTTATCAGTTATTTCCTATATTTCCTGTGATGTCATTATATCCTGTATTTCTTGGAATTGATTCCTTTGTTTTAATGCTTGTGTAACTCATTGTAAATCCACGTGTAGTTTAGTTGCTTAAGAAACATGAAGCTGAAAACATGGTCTTTTATTTAATCTTAAAGAACCTACATACACAACAATTATTGGCGACGAGGATGGGATTAAATAAAATGCATGAAAATAATTAAACTGTGAGTTGAAAATTACAGGATGATTTACTGAATTTATTATTAATGTAAAATTAATAATTAACACTGAAAATTAGGTCACTACGCTGTGAACACTTTTGTTTTGATCTAAAATGGCCAACGCCACAGTGTTTGGAAAATTGTCCGAATATGAGGAGTCAGAGAAATGGGAAGATTACATTGAAAGACTGGAACAGTACTTTGAAGCTAATGGAATAGAAGATCAAGGAAAAAGACGCGCTATATTACTAACGGTCTGTGGATCTAAAGTCTATTCTATTATGAAAGATTTGCTGGCTCCTGAAAAGCCCAAGGACCAGACGTACCAGGACTTGGTGAAACTAGTTCATCAACACGTAAGTCCCAAGCCCTCAGAAATCATTGAACGTTACAAGTTTCATAAAACTGTGCAGTCAGACAACCAATCTGCTGCTGAGTATATGAAAGCACTGAGAAACGTGGCAGACACTTGTAATTTTGGCGAGTTTTTAAATAAAGCTCTGAGAGACCAATTTGTTGTCGGAGTGCGTGATTCCGGAATAAGAAAAAAATTGCTCAGTGAAAAGGAACTCGACGCACAAAAGGCTCTGGAATTAGCCCAGTCGATGGAAGTAGCCAACCGACACTCCGCGATGATTCACGAAGCAGTTCCAGTGAAGAAAGTGCAGGGAAAGGAGTGCTGGCGATGTGGGAGGACAGGTCACGACCCAGACAGCTGTTTCCACAAGCAGTCGGTATGTCACAAGTGCAAGAAGACGGGACACATCAGCCGTAAGTGTACTAATGCGACCGTTGCTGGTAAACCCGCAGCACAGAGTGCCTCTCCTGGAACGAGGCCAAAACAAACTTTTTCTAAAATGAAGAAAAAGAGCTCAAAGGTTGGTGTAAAAAATGTTGTTGAAAATGACTGTAGTGAAACTGAAGAAAGTGACGTAAACTGGCATAACTTAAATGTTAAAAGTGTAAACAAAAGTGAGTTGCCAGAAATAATGGTGGGCGTAAAAATAAATGGTGTATCAGTCAATTTTGAACTAGATACAGGCTGTTCACACACTGTAATGTCAGAGGAGGTGTATCGCAGTAAATTTAACAACACTAATCTGTCTAAGTGCGGTATCAAATTACAGACATACACTTTCGAGGACATTCCTGTGTTGGGACAGTTTGATGCAACTGTAGAATATGGCAGTCAGTGCTGTAAATTGCCGGTTATTGTAGTAAAGCAAGGTGCAGGTTGTCTGTTTGGGAGAAACTGGTTGAAAGAAATTAAAATAGATTGGAATGCTGTTAAGCAGGTGTATGCAAAACCCAGTCTGCTTTCCCAGTTTAAAGACAAATACTCGTGTTTTGAAAACAAGTTGGGTACAGTAAAGGGTATCGAAATTCATTTAACGCTTAAAGAGGGGGCAACACCGCGTTTTTATAAACCCAGACCCGTACCTTATGCATTGAAAGAAAGAGTAGAAAATGAAATCCGTAGGCTCGAGAAAGAGGGGGTACTTGAGAAAATTGATTATTCGCCCTATGCATCTCCAATAGTACCAGTAGTCAAACCGGATGGGTCAATTAGAATTTGTGGGGATTTCAAGGTCACGATTAATGACCAGCTTGAGGTCAAGCAGTATCCGTTACCCAAGGCTGAAGATTTGTTTGTGAATTTGAATGGGGGTAAAAAGTTCACGAAACTGGATTTAAGACAAGCGTATCAACAGTGTTTGCTAGACAAAGAATCTAGAAAGTTGGTTGCAATTAACACTTCGCTAGGTCTGTTCTGTTACCGTAGGTTACCGTATGGGGTAGCTAGTTCACCTGGGGAATTTCAAGAGGTCATGGACAAAATTTTGGAGGGTATTCCAAATGTGGGGTGCATTTTGGATGATTGCATCATCACGGGTCCCGATGACACAACACATCTTGCAAATGTGGAAAAGGTGTTGGGAAGGTTCAGCAAGTATGGTATTCAACTGAACCCTGAGAAATGTACTTTCATGCAAGAAAAAGTAGAATATTTTTCGTTTGTTATTGACGCAAAGGGAATACATCCAAGCCCTAGGAAAACGAAAGCAATTCTAGACATGAAAGTGCCTGAAAGCAAGTCTCAATTGAAATCATTTTTGTCGTGCCTAAATTATTACAGAAAGTTCATACCGAACATAGGTACGTTGTCAGCGCCACTAAACGAATTGCTAGCTGAAAAGACGGTTTGGAAATGGTCCAAACAGTGTGACGTAGCATTCAAAACGTTAAAACACAAATTAGTGACGTCACCCATACTAGTGCATTATGATCCGAAGAAGGAATTACACCTCAGTGTCGATGCTTCAGAATATGCGGTAGGTGCGTGTATTTCTCACCCTGATTCAACCACAGGCATGGAACGTCCAATTGCGTACGCTTCGAGAACATTGACAAAACAAGAACGTGCGTACTCCATGTTAGAAAAAGAAGGATTAGCGATTATTTTTGGAATAAATCGATTTCATCAATACGTTTACGCTAGGGAATTTACGTTGATTACAGATCACGAACCGTTAACGTATATTTTTAGCCCGAAACGTAACATTCCTGTTACTGCAGCAACCAGAATACAAAGATGGGCTATTCTTTTGTCTGGTTACATTTTCAAAATCGTGTACAAAAAATCTGCTCTGAATGTGAACTCAGATTTGCTGTCAAGGTTACCAGTCCACAGTACTGAGTTGCCAAAACGCGATATTGATTATGAGACGAGCGATTTCATGTGTAAGCAAGTAAACAGCTTACCGATAGATGCTAAAACTGTTGCACGTGTTTCCGCTCAGAATCCAGTGATCAGTAAGGTTATGCATTTTGTTCTAAATGGATGGCCAAAACCACAAGAGTGTGACCCAGAGTTCAGTCCGTATGTAAAAGTGCGTGACGAGTTAACAATTGTAGAAGGATGTTTGATGAGAGGTTCCAGAGTAGTAATACCACCCAAATTGCAAGATATGATTATGAATCAGTTGCATGAAAGTCATTGGGGTATTGTGAAAATGAAGTCGTTAGCTCGTATGCATGTGTGGTTTCCGAATATTGACCACCAAATAGAACAATGTGTTGCAAATTGTTCAATTTGTAGGCAGCATGCAGCAATGCCAAGTGCAGCGCCTAATAATTGGACATGGCCTTCACAGCCATGGGCCAAAGTGCATTTAGATTTTGCAGGTCCGTTTCAAGGAAATATGTTCATGTTAGTTATAGATTCGTATTCAAAATGGCTAAAAGTGGTTAAAATGAACTCTATTTCCTCTGAGAGTGTTATTAATGCTCTAAGATTTTTGTTTTCGTCACATGGGTTACCACTGCAAATTGTGACAGATAATGGCTCTTCACTAGTTTCCGCAGAATTTGAAAACTATTTGAAAGGTTTAGGGATAAAACACATTTTAAGCCCAGTAGCACATCCAGCTTCCAACGGTGAGGTAGAGAGAGTAGTGAGAACGTTCAAAACAAATCTCAAGAAAAATTTAGAAGGTACTATAGCTCAAAGATTAGCTCGCTTTCTACTGAGTTATAGATCAACTCCACACACAGTTACAAATGTTACACCCAGTGAGTTATTTTTAGGAAGAAGATTGAGAACACCGCTAGACTTGTTAAAGCCAGATCTAGGTCGTAGCGTAAAACAAAAACAAGCAAAATATTATAAAGAGGGAAGACAACTAGATGTTGGAGATCCTGTCTATGTTAGGGATTACAGACAAAAAGACAAATTGGTACAGGGAGTGATAGTGAAAAAACTAGGTCCAGTAACTTACAGAGTTCAAGTTGAAAACAACATCTGGAAAAGACAAATAGATCAAATTCGTTTGACTTATCATGTAGACTTACCACGAAAAGATAATTCAATAAGTGACATCCCTGTTGAGAGTAAGCTAGAGCCAGTGTTATTTCCACGTGTATCAAATAACAACCATGAGGGCAATGTGTCCGAAAACAGTGGCAGTACATGTGAACGGAATGATCCCGAGGGAAAAGACCAAGAAAATGAATCAGTCTCTGTAAATTCTGAGAAAAATAGGAGGTATCCATCAAGAGTGCGTAATAAACCATCTAGGCTGATTGAAACTATGTAAGATAGGCATGTAGTAGTTTTAGCTTATTTTGTGGTTATTTGACATTGTTTGAATTTACCTTCGTTAAAAATAATGTAAAACAAAACAGTGCTAAATGTCAAAACAAAATGGCATGAATGTGTTAAGCAGCTCATGTCAGCGTGACTTAACAGGTTTCAAGGTCATGTATAACATTAATCTTGTGTTGTAACTTTAAGCTATGAGTTTATCAGTTAAAGTGCTGCAGGAAATATGTCGAGTTGATTTTTTTAAGAAGGAGAAAAATGTTGTAATTTGAGGTTTCTGTGTTTATCAGTTATTTCCTATATTTCCTGTGATGTCATTATATCCTGTATTTCTTGGAATTGATTCCTTTGTTTTAATGCTTGTGTAACTCATTGTAAATCCACGTGTAGTTTAGTTGCTTAAGAAACATGAAGCTGAAAACATGGTCTTTTATTTAATCTTAAAGAACCTACATACACAACAGTAAGTGTTTCAAAGCAAAGGTAAAATGTAACTCGAGATGTCACTCTAGCCTAGCGTGTACAAACAAGATGTAACCCTCCTCAATTGCAATTGGAGCTTCATTACTGACTAATGATTTTTTTTCAGCGTTGCTGATTTTAGAGTAAATTTTGCTTTCAAGTCATGATCACAAGTACTAGTGCTTCTATGACCAGCTTCCTTAATTGCAATTGGAGTGAATTTGGCTTTTAAGTAATAATCACAGGTAGAAGTTAGCACTTGAGCTGTTCTTTAATTGCAATTGGAGCAGTGGCTTATAAAAGTCTTTTATATCTATTTTTGTTGGGCACTATAACGCCAAAAATCATAAGTTTTAATGTAAAACAGGTCATAAATTACTTATTTGTATTAATAATGTGGTTGTATGTTTGTATTAATAAAGCGGTTGCGAAGTAACGTCTTATGGCATTAGTAAAAGCAGCACCGTTTACACATTAATACCGTATATTTCGGCCATACTACTCAATATCAACGGTACTTTAGCTTCGTCAATCATTTCAGCGGATCTGTAGAATTTTCTCGGCCCAAAATCAGCGGATCTGTTAGATCCGCTAAAATTTTCAGCGGATCTACAGATTCGCTGGTCGAACCAGCGTATCTACAGATTCGCTGAAATTTTCAGCGGATCTACAGATTCGCTGATTCTACAGATCCGCTGTAACATATATAAAATTATGCGTGTTACTATGTTACCTTAAGCTCAAACAACAAAAGTGGAGTTCAGTGCGCACATATAACCTACCCCACCAAAACGATAGTGCACATATACAAAACATAATATCTTAAAACTATAATGAACAGTCGTATTGTAAAGTCTGTAGTCTGTGATTATTTCAAGAACTGCAAATAACTCACAACTCAAATATTAAAATGTAGAATTCATTTCGAAGAGAACCCGAGCCGATTGCTGTTTTTTTTTGTTTTGTTTTTTTTTCTTGGCTGAGTCATCCCGTCTTTATCGTCACACATATTCGCCCAGCCGAATCTATACCTACTCTTTTTTGGTTATGCTCGTAATTCGTAATCCATACTCGCCCCTTGGTCATACTTATCCCCCCGGCATACATACCGGACGGTAATACATACCCCGGTTATGCCCACCCCACGGTTACACATAGCCCCGGTCATGTATACCCCGCGGGCAAACTCACCTCTCAGGCATAGTCAACCTCTCATTAAAACTCACTCCTCGAGCATACTCACCCCTCTGTCATATCCATCCCACTGGCTTGTATATCCCTCGGGCATATTCACTGGCCATACTTACCCCTCTGACATAATTGGGTATGCTCACCCCTCGGTCGTACCCACCACACAGTCATACATACCCCGGGCGTATACTCATCCCTCAGGCATTTACCCAACTCGAGGCTATACTCACACTACGGTTATGGATACCCCACGATCATATATACTCCGCATGCATTCTCACTCCTCAGTCATACTCACCGGGCGATCATACTCATCCCTCAGTCATACTCACTCTTCAGTCATACTCACTCCACGGTCCTACTCACCACTCAGTCATACTCAACCTCAGCCATACGCACCATTCAGTCATAACCATCCCTCAGTCACATTCACCCCTCAGCAATACCTACTCCTCAGTCATACTCACCTCTCAGCCACACTCACCCGTCAGTCACACTCACCCCTCAGTCAAATTCAGCCCTCAGTCATACTCACTCCACGGTCATTCTCACCCTTCAGTCATATTCACATCGCAGTCATACTCCGTGGTCATACTCACCCCTCAGTCATACCCATATCTCGATCATTCCCACTCCGCGGTCATTCTCACCCCCTCAGGCACACTCACCCCGCGGGCTAGCACGGCCTCCTCAAGCAGTTGAACCACATCGTGATCGACAACCCCGGAACACTTGAAACCCTTCGTCCAGCGAGCCAGCTTGGCCGATGCTAATCCCATTTGTACACAAGGAAAGGAGAAAGTAAATCCCAGCTGCATTGTGTCTTCTGTATTGAGCAAGTTTTCTCTGCCGAGGAAGTCGTGCATGCAGCTCGCGATGTGCTCAAATAACTGCAATGTAAATGTACAAAATAACTCAATGTTAATTAAAAGTTTCATAAGAACGATTAATATTAATACGTATGGTCAGCAGTAATGTGCAGCAGGCAAAAGAATTTTTTGGTAATTCAAAAGTGCACCTTCGAGGAATGCGGACCCCCACCATCCAACAGTCCCCCCCCACCCCCCCCCCCCGCTTCGCCCCGCCCGACGCGGGGGGGGGGGGCACTTACGTACAAAATAGTTACTAGCGTTTCATGACTCTAAAACAGTTGCTAGCCGCTATGTTTGAAAGTATGCCCTTTTTAACTAAATGCAGACATTAAGTGTCAAATTTAAAAAGAAAAACGAATAAAAAACAAACTAAAAAACAAACAAACAAACAAACAAAACACCCTTTTTCCTCGAGTTATATATTTATTGTACAGGCGAGGCTTGGGCGCACGTGCCTGCAGTTGAAGACCGGAAACTGGACATTAAGTGCAATTTTAAGTACACTATTAAAATTACATCCTTTTAAACAAAATTGGCCCCAGAATTCTCCCCTGTCTCCACGTTATTTTAGTTTTGCACAGTGACATATGTGCTACTAAGTATCCTCCGCCCTCTTCCACCCCAGTGAGGAGCATTAGGATGAAGAAGATTTTATTAAAACTGATAAAATCATGAACGCGTTGCACTGATCCATGTAAGATCTATGACAATGCTGGCTGTGGGAACTCTCCAGAGGAAACTCCGGAGATATAGACTCGTTCACTGACAGCACCATTAATTGGCCACCCATATATCACATCATTCGGAGGTATGCTGACATATCAGATCGCCAAATAGTTTAACATTTCATGGCATGGCAACACGGCACGAAAAGATACATTTTAACAAGCAACGTGAAAAGAAAATCATAAGAATAGGTAAAAGTGGAAAAAATTATAAAAATAGGTCAACGTTTCAAACAGCCTAGGTCAACGGGGCGAGGAAATTATAAGGACAGGTCAATATGGCACAAAAATATGGCACAAAAATATAAAAATAGACAACGCGGCCAAAAATGTATAAAAGACGGCAAGAGGAATGGCAAGAAAATTTGGTATAAGGAGCTTGGTGAGATAAAATCAACAGTAACTGGCAACAACGAAATGAAACAACAACCAGTCAAAAGACGAGATTGAAAACGGGTGAAATGATTGGTCAGATTACAGCAGAAACAAGAGATCATTGAAAACCCGGGTGCTTTTTGTGTGACGCCTTTTATGCTCAAAGTTTCGAAATAAGCACCCTCCCTCCCTCTCTGCCTCCCTCCCTCCCTCCGCACCTGTTTTCCAGGCCCCGTCATGATCACTTCCGGTATAAGATACACTTTGCTGCTCACACATGGCTTTTCCGATCCATTGAGGTCTACCAGTAACACACGGAAATTCGTCCCACCCAGATCCAAGGCAAGATACCGACCCTTCTCTGAAATATAAAGACGCTGTATGTAACACTCATATCAGAATTCTCCATGACGGTCGTCCAGGGACATTGCGACCAGCTCAGAAAAAAACATAACAAAAATTGTTCGATCAACGAAGTGTTGGCATGGTAGTGAATATTCTAAATAATAATCATATCAAGGTTCTCTGAGCCGCAGCTGTTAAAAATAAAACTGGTTTGTTTCTTCGATTGCTAAAAGAGCGTTTTAGAAAATCACTAAAAAACAAACCAATTTAAATCGAAATTAAGCTCTGACGTTTTTTAATTTAGCCATTCTTCCAATTTAATTTTTTAAAAATCAGCACACAATATTAGAACTATTGCAGCAAGGCTTAAAATAAGCTCTAATATGCGAAAACTCCCTGCCCTTCCCTTGCTCCCCCCCTTCCCCTTGCTGTCCCCTGCTCCCCCTGCTCTCCTCCCTCCCGACCTGTGCCGCCTCTGTCCTCCCTCTGCCCTCCCCTGCTATCTTCCTGGCCCATGCCCCCTGCCTTCTCCCCTGCCCTTTCACCTACCTTCCCCTGCTCTCTCCCCTGCCCTCCTACTGCTTTCCCCCTGCCCTCCTCCAAGCCCTCCCTCGGCCCGTTCCCCCTATCCGTTTCCCTCCTGGTACTAATGCACACCGTACAAAACTGTGCCATGGTTCAGTTTATGAAATACTAAATCTGAAAAAAAAAATCCAAATTATTATGTGTAGAATATAAAATGACAATTATTTACGGGTTGAGGGGGAGGGGACATCATAAGCAACTGGTGCACTACTGCTTAACATTCAAGCCGGATTTGAACCTGGGACCTTATAAATGACTGCGCTAGCTGTCATCCAGCAATTGGCTGTCATTTGTGCAATCAGTTACTGACAGGACATAGCTGTAAGTGACCCCGTCTCGGACACAGGGAGCAGTGTGGTGGCATGTCTATTTACCTGTACCATCGGGGAGGGATCGCACGTAGGTAGGGTACATCGGGACTGTCTTAGGATGATGATCCGCGTCACTGTTCATGCCCAAGCCCCTCGTCATATCCGCCTCCAGTAAATTCATTATGTCAACGTATGTCTGGTCCGTCAGACGGAAATCTTTCATTATATCATCAATCTGAAAAATAAAAGTTATTTACTTCTCAGCTTCTCCTCCTCCTCCTACTCCTCCTGCTCCTGCTCCTCCTCCTCCTCCTACTACTACTACTTCTACCACAACAACAATAACAATAACTACTGGCAGTACAACTACTGTATTACAGCTACTCCTCCTCCCACCACTGCTACTTATTACTTACTACTTACTAACTACAATTACTGCTTACTGCTAATACCACTAATACTGCTACTACCACTTCTGCTGCTGTACTTCTACTTTCCACTGCTTCTTAAACTGCACTATTATTATTATTATTATTATTATTATTTACTATTATTAATGTTTTTATTGTGGTTGTTATTATCGTTATTAGAAGCCATGCAACTGCAACAAGAGCCAGTGTTCAATCATCCAAGAACAAACCAGTCTTAACCCTGTCTAATGTAGCTTAAAGCGACATGGTGCTGCTCGAATTACGGCAAATATATCTCCCGCCCAAACAGAAGGGGTCAAACGCTTAGTGGAGTTCCGGCGCTGAAAAGGTCAAAATATTTTGAGCAAATGCTCAAGTGAGTTTGAAACTCAAGTTTTAGACTCAAATTGGGTATGAGTATGAGCTAGGTTATTGACTACGGGCGCTGGACAGCTATCCCGTGACGGCATTAATTTATTTACCCCCAATCCCTTCGTCGGTATTTATATCACATGTAAAATTATGTTTATTTCAGTTGATATCTTGGAAGTAACCAAGATTTACTGACAGGTTGAAGAGTTTCGGTCTTTACTGTGCCGTAGTGGTGGGGGGTGGCATCGTGAAATGCTTTTTGGATCACATGAAAAATAGGAGCGAAATACATGGGTGGAAAACGGAAGGGGGGTGTTATTTGGATAGGTTTTTCCCGCAGTGCCTAAGTACCTGTGGCTTCCGAACCCATCCAAAAAAAAAAAAAAAAAAAAAAAAAAAAAAAAAGACACCTCGTATATGATGCTACGGAAGGACATCTTTCTCCGTCTTTTCCGAGGCGGCCGGAGGTCCATGAAGCGATCGAGGCGCGACTCTGTGTCGTCATCGCTGCCACTCCTTGCCTCGCTCTCACTCGAGCTACCTGTGACGTCAGGGGTGGGTCTTCCTGAAGACATATGACCTAAGTCCTCCCTCACAGACAGAAAAAATAGGTCCTCATACACCAAAACCAACGGCTGGAGAATTGCTAAATAGCTTCCAAACAAGGATGATGACTTGGAATTTTTTTTGACAATTGAGTACCCGGTAACATTAAAATTTCGCGGATCAATCACTTGAGCTAGCCAAAAATCCAAGAATTTTCATTTTTATCCACCTGTAATTGTCTGATTAATCGAGAAAACTGTCTCATCTGTCTAAAAGTTTGCTTCTATGTTAACTGAAATTCGTTCTCCTTGTGGCTCTAATTGTATAATATTGAACTATTGAAAAAGTTCAACAGCATTGAAATTCTGCAGGGCTAAAATTCAACAAGGCACATATTGATGAGTCCTGTTGCTTGTTCTGAGAATAATTATACAGCACACTTACGTAACAGTATTGATATCTCAGACATTTGAAGTTTAAATGTGTATTTTAAAAAAATTAATCGATATAACGTTGGAATGCTATGTTTCTGTAAAGGTGAGGAGCATTACTCAGTCACGCAACTCGGCTTCACGGAGTTCAAGTTTAAAAAGGTGGTGAAAGCATCGCCCCACTCCGCTCTAGCTTGGAGAAAGGCATGAATTTATAGACCTTTAAAAAGTCTAAGACTGCTTGAAAACAACAGCTCAACGCCTGGTGCCCAGAGCCAAGAAATTGCACACTGAAAACCTTAACCTCTTTCAAATCTCGTCCAGAAAGTCTTCAAATTATGATTGTTATCTCTAAAAGTATGTGACAACAAATATTAAGTAGTCAAAACTTTGCCAGGAAAATTGCAATTTTCTGGATTGCGCCAAATTGGTGCCAAAATGCTTATAAATTAATGGCAAAGCTGACAATTTTTATGAGAACCTAGATGTACTAGCACATTTTTCACCAATCTGAACACCGAAATGTATTTAACTGCATTAATTTAATTTCTGTATATAGTTATATATTTTTATGCTTTATTTTTGCTAAAATGATCACAATGGTCTGTGCAACAGTTTAGTTCGATGAGCTGACGTGGTGATTGGACAGAGGCGAATTTCTGGCGACCCAAACGTCATCGGTGTGGGCATCGGACAAAACTGACAACTGATAGACGAGGTTTGAAATTGTGAAAATTTCCAGTGTGTGTGGTCATCAAGTAAAGAACAGCAAAACCTAGCTAATTTGGACAGCGTTAGAACTGATAAGGAGACACATTCACGTAAACAAGACTAAAAGACCGCGTTATTTACTTGTCCGAATTACATGGGTTATTCATACAGTAAAACCGGGTCTGAAAAATTGTGTATGGTGTCCGGAATAGCGAAGTGTCCAAATTATCCAGGTGCTTATTTATATAGGCACCAATGTGAAATTAAAAGGGAATGCATTATAGTTGTCGTTATATATATATATTAATATGGATGGGTGAGTAGGATTATGGAATAGCACACTAAACTCTCTGTGAAGCTTCATCTGCAATCACAAACCCTTTGAAATAAACCCAGACCCTTTACAAAATCATATTAATAGATACAGATGTCTCCGAAAATTTCAGCGTAACTGTCAAACTTTTTGACCAAAAACCCAGCGAGATCGTAATCTCGCTGGAAATTTCAGCGAAATTGTAATCTCGCTTTTCGAGTTAGCGTTTTTACAAGTTCGCTGAAAATTTCAGCGAGATTACAATCTCGCTGATTTGACAGTTACGCTGTAACATACATATGCATATACACACACACACACACACACACACACACACACACACATATATATATATATATATATATATATATATATATATATATATATATATATATATATATATATATATGTCCTCGCCTGAGGATGAGCTTGTAGAACCTCCTGACGTCTCATCCCCTCCCCCACCCTCCTCCCCCCAAATTTCCGCCTCGCTCTCAGTCACCTTACCCCTTCCGTGGCTGTTGGGGCTAGTCCTCGCCTGAGGATGAGCTTGTAGAACCTCCTAACTCCTTTCGCTTGTAGAACCTCCTGACGCCCCACAACCCCACCCGCGCATCTCCGTCTCGCCCCCAGTCATCCTCACACAACAAAGCGTATTCACAGAAAATATCAATTTCTCGCCCCAAAAATTCCCCACTAATATATGCTCACCTGTGTATATGTTAGTAGCCAGATCATGCCTTTTGGGATATTTCCTTTTATAGCCTCCACTTGTATCATACAGCTCTGCAACGCCAAAAAAAATAGTACTTTCAAATTTAACATTAATGTACCTCGTAAAATGTAGATATTTTTCATAAAAAAGAAGAAGATATTGAATAATTCTCTTCTGACACCGATACTACACTAACAACACTGTTGTTATTGTTGTTGCTACTACTACTAAGACTTCTACTACTACCACTACTGCTACTACTACTACAGCTACTACTACTACGACTGCAACGATTATAATTAATACTACCAAATAATAAGATAAAAATAATACAAATAATAATAATAATAATAATAATAATAATAATAATAATAATAATAATAATAATAATAATAATAATAATAATAATAATAATAATAATAATAATAATAATAATAATAATAATAATAATAACAATAATAATAATAATAATAATAATAATAATAATAATAATAATAATAATAATAATAATAATAATAATAATAACAGCAGCAGTAGTAGTAGTAGTAGTAGTAGTAAAAAGATGAGTGTCGTGTTTGGTGTACGGGGGTGGCCCGGTCACAAACACTACTTCGTAGGTTTATAATCTATTAAGGGCCACAAATGCATGGAGCAGGAATGCTTTCGACTCACACCTATGACCTGTACACCAGTGGCTCATCCACTACACACTGTCACGGAGGAGCATATATGTCATCACTCTCACACAATGGTGAAATAGCGGGCATTGTGTATACAGGAAGTTGTGCAAGAAGGGGTCTTGTTTGAGGTTCTTATGTCTTGTAGGAGTCCGTCATGCATTGCATTGTCTTGTGGCCTTGCTTTTATAGGAAAATATGTCCTCGACTTCACAGTGCCAGAACATTAATAATTGTTGCAGCAAAATGTGCTGAAAAGAAGGTCAGTGCCTGGTCTCGAAAAAGATGTTGCTAAGAATTGGTCGTAACAACGAAATAACAACTGTCTGATCGATTTGTGTACGAGAATGGGGTGTCGGCGAGCAATGGTAAAATTGCGCGGAGACCAGTGGTTTGATGCTAATGATTTGACTGGAGGGAATATTTTTCACATTTGTTAAACATATTTTTTTTTTGGTAGAAATCATCGACTGCATTACCGCGTTGGGGGTAGGGGGGGGGGTTCTGATCCTGGAAGGGTGAAAGTTTGTAACCCTTCCCTCTAAATCAACCAAAAAAAAAAAATGGGCAGGAGTATAAAATTTATAAGTATAATAAAAAGTTTCAAATTATTTTGTCATTCTCAATTATTTTCAACCAAACTAGGACAAGTATAGCTTTGTTAAAATATTCAATGCCACGTCTTCTGTGAACTTTGATTACAAATAGCCGATTTCAAGTAGTCTACGGAATATTCAAATGAAAATATAGGAGGTTTAATTTTCGAAAAGTATACCCCTATGTAAGCATGCGTCAATATGCAAAATTTACAGAACCGAAAGAGCTATTATTTCTTAATTATTGTAAAAAAATACATAAAAGGTTTTGTCACTAGATGATATAGGCTGAAGCTGTCACTTACTTCGCGCTTCCGGTATGACGTTGAGGTAACAGACTTCCGGTGATATTCCCGCCACAGGGTGTGAAGGACGAACCTCGCATTCAGAGCTTTTCTCCTCCGTCCCGTTCACAGCCTGCTCCATTTTGTGAAATCTTTTAGCCGTGTTTTTATGAATACCGTTGATCCAAGCAATGCGACGCTGACACTGGACGTATTTTTTCTGCTACATCAAAATTACTAAGAGTCAAAAATTTTCGTTATAGTTTTTAGATTTTAATTTCAATGCCTACACTCCATGAATATTTGAAACAGGATGAAAAAAAGATGACCTGGTTTTAGCCTGAACTGAAATGCAGTACCTATGTTTTTCTCAATTATGATACTACACTGCTCGCGAGTGCAAGTATTTTCTCTTTTTTTTCAATACGCTATTGAAGGATCATCTCGTATGACTTCGCAAAAATGCACAGACCTTGATCCAGTCCTTGTACTTAAGTGCAGAAAAAAATATGGACCCAAAAGTACAAGATACTGTTGCAGTATGTTTTAATAGGATCATAAACACTTGTACTTAAACCCAAAACACTTTTAGAGGTTAAAATTAACACATCACCCAGACGTATAGGGAACAAATACTGACCTGTCTGTGCAAAATAAGAGTTTTTTATTTTATTATATAGTTATTAGTTCCCCGCCGCCGCGTAGAGCGAAGCGAGGGACTACAGGATTCAGGTCCGTCCGTCCGACCGTCGACACTTTTTTGCGGTGCTATATCTCCGCAACCACTGAACCGATTCAATTGTTCTCTTGCTCATGCAAAAACTATATAGTGGAGCTGTGCAATAAAGGGTTATTTTGCGATTTTCGCAAAAACTGGGAAAATGGAAAACTTTGAAAATTCCATACAATTGACCTATTCAGTGGGAGTTTGTTGGCGCCATATTTCCGTAACCATTGAAGCGAATCAATTATTCTCTTGCACATACAAAGACTATATAGTGGATCTGTGCAAGGAGGGATTATTTTGAGAATTTTGCAAAAATTGGGAAAATGGAAAAACTTTGAAAATACAGCACAATTGACCTATTCAATGGGTGTTTGTCGGCGTCATATTTCCGTAACCATTGAAGCGATTCAATTGTTCTCTTGCACATAGAAAGATTATATAGTGGATCTGTGCAATGAGGGATTATTTTGAGATTTTCGTGAAAAAATTGGGAAAATGGAAAGACCGTTAAAATTTCACTGTATTGAAATGTACAATGGCTGCTTGTCGGCACCATGTAGCCGTAACTGTTGAAGCTACTCAATTATTGATTGAAATCCTGTGATTGCACCCTGAGGGGGACTTAGTCAGCTTTACTGACATACTTGTGTGTTTTATTATGCAGTTATTTATTTTATTATACAGTTATTTATGTGGGACAACAATGTACGGCATGCAATATGACTGTTGTCTCTGTTTGTTTCGCCAGTTTTGAGAATTACAGTAAATTTTCTTTACTTTAATGACTTTTACTTTAATAGCGATGTTATCTTTTTAATGCACAGGGTCCGTATTCTCAAAAGTTTTGATTTAAGTAAAATTTGAGGTACTTTGCTAAGACGGATTACTGCAAGGAGCGAAAGGACTCAGATTTGATGGAAAGGTTATTCCCGAACATTCGGATAACTTAAATCAACCAATCGCAGACCTTGTAACTTTTTAACGGTTAAGTTTTCGGAACATACACATAGAAGCATGCTGCTCGTTGATACGACAGTAAATACAGTAAACACAGTAAATCAAACCTCTTTATTTTTTCCAGAACTGCCCATTGTACTTGAGAATAATCGGTTCAAATTCACTTTCATAATAAAGTAGCGGGAAAATAAGACCATTCCGGAATTACGACTGCTTTGACAGCCCCGCATCCATTGCCTCCCCCCCCCCCCCCCCCCAAAAAAAAGCTGGACCTATTTTCAGGTTTCGGCGCATATATAGCTTTTTAGTATAGTGTAACAGTATAATCATGGTAATTAGAATGCTGGCGTTAAGCCGACGCATTGTAAAGTAACTGTTTTCTTTGATAAAGTTGTCGGCGTTGTTATACAGCAGAAGTAATGTTGTATTTACAGAATCTGAGGGGATACATTTGATCTTCCTGTTATTGATTTAGTGTGGTCCGTGGTCGTTAAATTCCCAGTTTCGGTAAATATCACATATTGCAAAAAAAAAAAAGAAGAAAAACCGAGCCTTTGTCCATTGTTTGAACGAATGGGCTTCTGCATATGTGTTTCTAAGTTAAGCATTCTAACGCTGCAACTTTAATGTAGTCAAAAGCTAATCCGGAACGTTCCTTTTTAAGGCAATCCGGAACGTTCCTTCTTAAAGGTAATCCGGAACGTTCCTTCTTAAAGGTAATCCGGAACGTTCCTTCTTAAACAAGGGAAGTAGAAACAGTATAACCTGTATATTATTAACCCTTAAGTATGCTCGTCTTTTCCAAGTGTGTTACATTCATGTAACGATGCGTATCGATTTGCACCTCGTAGATCTTAACAGATGTTTGACGAGAAGTATGCCACAGTATACTAACATTGTTCCTCAGTGGCAAGTCAATGATTTGATATGACATTGTGAGCATATTGTATCATATAAATCAGCAAAACAAATACTGATGGTCCACTGATACTGATTTCTATCTCAGCGTCCTAAAGAAGGAAGTTGATACCGGGAACGTCCACATAGCGTCGTCACCGCTTTATATACCCCTAACTTTGAGGGACACCCTATCATAGCGTTTTAGTTATGTTGCGATAATTACTTTGGCCGCATTGGAGCGCCCCCCCCCTTCCCCCGCCGTAGGGAGGGGGGGGGGAGGAGGGAAATTGGCATGAAAAGTGTTCTCGTGCGTGTCCAAGAAACGCACAGAAAAGGGGGTGATTTTGAGGCCAGACGCTGGCCGCGCGGATTGAGAGTTTTTTTCGTTAAAAAAGAAGGAAATTTTCATTAAGTACTCCGCGTTTCCCTAAAAAAGACTGGTTATTTCATAATTTAAAAAACGGAGGTGTTATTTTAAAATCAGCACTCCGCCTTTAAGGGTAGCTTGATAAAGTTACGGACACACACGCTAACCAGCTGGTCCCTGATTGCCTCCCCCTCCCCCCCCCCCCCGCCTCCCGAGGTTGGAGGCTACTTTTAAGGTCTGAATCTCTACTTATATACGCAACAACAAAAGAAACGCCGATTCTTAGAAATTCCACATCTATCTTCCTAAATTTGCAACTGGAATCTATGTTACATATATCAAAAAGGCAGTTGTTATAGCATACTTCTAGACAGTTTTAGTCACTTTACAGAAGATAGTCACGGTTCATTTAACACAAAAGTGCCTCACAAAATGACGAGTTAAAGTGCCTAATAACGAGTGTGGCCTCCGTTCGCGTTAATCACCGCCGTACACCGGCGCCTCATAGAGGTCACCAAGCGCTGGATTACGACTCTGGGTATGCGATGCCACTCCTCGATGAGGGCTTGGCGTAGCTGTGGTAACGTAGAGGCGCACATGATTCATGGCCCATTGACGCCTCGCTTGGCGCCTAGCACCGGTTAAGGGCATTCCGCGATACGCGCGCCGGCTTCGAATACCGTGTTCATGAAGCCGTCTCCTCACTGTTTGGGCACTGATGCGATTGCCCTGACGTCCTGGGAGTGCTCCGGCGGTGGTTGTCGCTGGAATAAATCTCTGGCGTAGGTGTGAGACCCGAATATAGCGGTCCTCCTGGGGAGTAGTAACACGTGGTCTACCTGACCGAGGTCTGTCGCGAGTAGATCCAGTGTCCCTAAGACGACTTCGTAGGCGTCGAACTGTACTTTCATTAACACCAAAGTGGTGCGCGACGTCAGCGCGGCTCTTTCCGCTGTCCAGCATACCCACGGCGCGTTCCCTATCAATTTGTGAGAGCCGTGGCATGGTTTTTCCGTTGAGTTTGTTTCAATATTTTAACGTTTTTTATCCCTTTTTAAGCTTGTCTTTACTATGCATTTCAGTTTGTACGGGTCATTGTAACACATGTTGCCTAATATGGAAAAAGGTGTCAAAACGACCACTTCATTGAATTGACCAAGGTGTTAGGGTAATTAAGCCGCCACCAACAGATCACATAAAGGATAAAGAAAGAAAAATATTACAGAAAAAGTTCGCACACAAGTTTCCCAGAAATCGCCAAAAACGCAAAAAAAACCACACGAAAATTATTCGGCGTTTCTTTTGTTGTTGAGTATATAATTGACATAACTTCAAAACTGATAATGTACACGGTTTGACGGAGATACAAACTACCGCTGAAGAGAAATATGCTTCAGTCTGTTTCAGCTTGGCCTTAATCAATTGAAGATAATTAAACTAGAAGATAATAAAATGTTAATTGGGACCTTTTCTGTCAACAAATAGGAGTCAATCTAATATCGAGTTTTTGAATCATTTAGACATGAAATATGAATATGCTTAATATATTTCAAAAGTACAACCCCCACCCCCTCCCCCCAAAAAAAAGAAAAAATAAGCAATATGTTTAGCATAATTTGCGTATTTTGCTTTATTTTTTCGTACTTACATAATTAGTCATTCTGTGCTATTGCTTTGAGAATTATTTTAACCAATGCAAAGTCAATTAGGTCACAACCTTTTATGTTGTGTTGCGTGTAAAATGTTAATTGGATTATTTACCCTACTGTTATGATGTTTAAGGTGGGATCACAAATTATACATATATTGATTTTGGGCTAACTTAGAAAGCTGCTGTTTCAAGAAAAATAATGTGTTACGTATTAGATAATTTTTGTTTCAAAAAAGAGACAGCATATGATAAATAGGGCGACTTGTTAAAAGTATCGTTCTTAATTCCTTCCCTTTTGTAAAACTCTACAAAAGGTCGATCCCAGAGAAGAGGACAGTCTAATTCAGCCTCACTGATCATGCGATTTCCGGTTAAAAATCGAAATTGTTAATCAATGTTGCACATTCTGGAGTAGCATTAACGCTTTGCTGAAGCAAATAAAGTGTGCCTCTTTGCACAACATAAACTTGTGTTGCTAAATCCATAACAGCGGATCGAAGAGTTTTGGGTATCTTGACCTACTGAATAAGTAAATATGGGGCCTCTGTACACACAGATGTCAGATTGTCATAAACCAATTGAGATATCAGATAAATAACTTGTTACAAAACACTTAACATAACCCAGCAAACACTAAGACGTCAGAATGACGTCGGGTCGGCGTCGTGACCCGACGTTTCCGACGTCGGACTGACGTGCCGGTTTTGGTTGTACATAAAATGGAACCGACGTCAGGTTTTCAACGTCAGAATGACGTCGGGTTCAGACCTGAAAATGACGTCGAGTTTACCACCTTGAAACGACCAGTCTTAGACACGTCTTACAAAAATAATCTAGAGTTATATAATTAATAGATAATTAATCATTCAACTGCTGTTGTGAAATACGTACGAAAGCATTTTCCATGTAAATTTTTACAATCTAGGAAGAAAAATACCGATGCGCCATCAAAATTCTAAAATTTTCATGTAAAAATTGCGTTTTTTCTTCCTCTTTTTCAAAATGACTTCCATTTCCGGTGAGCGATAATAAATGTTCATCGCTTTTTTGGTCGTTTTTGCAATGTCGGATTGACGTCAGAAAACGGATGTTTCCTCGACGTCGAAATAAAGTCGGGTTTTGGGGAAATAGGTCGTGACGTAATTCTACCCATTTTATAACCTTATTTTATTCAGAATATGGTTGTGAAGTGGTTGCAACTAAAATTCAACCTTTTTTTTCAACCAAAAAAAGACGCCGGTTGTTTGCTGGGAGTGAATTTACTTCATACGCAATGCTTGTAACCTAGTGCATTTTAACATATTTTTACACATTATACTTCATACGTTTTACACCACACCATGAAATATTATTTTTATTAATGGTAATTATGCTCCTTTTCTGTAAAATGTAGATCACTTTTTGATGCACAAGTTATGCTCGAATATTTTGTGATGCGTTGGCTTCCAACTTTGGCGATGTCATAGCCGCTTCTTCGTTCCCTTTTTGTTACGAAGTTTCAGCTTCGTATATCATGTACAAAAATCTAAGAGATATCACAAGCATCACTGAAAATATATCTAATGTTACCTTTTTAACACTCTGTGGAAAAACTATGAGATGAATGGATGTAAGTAATTTTGCCAAAGATCACTTTACCAACGACCACTTTGCCAATTGCTATTTTGCCAATTTCCTTTTGTCAGGTCACTTCGACCAGTTTGCCAATTTCCATTTTGCCAACAAAATAATATTTTGTTTAAAAAGAAATAAATAAAAGAAAAAAAAAACACACAATAATTTATTGGACAATAACAGACTAATGGCGCCTTGTACCATCTCAACTGTTTACTTTTCTGACATAATAATTCTTAATCCCCAACCCCCCAACTTTGTTCCATGAAAATTTATACTCAGCACTGCTGGTGAATCGCTATCCCACCAATCTACTGTCAAGTTTAACTCAGCACTTGTATTTTGCACCCAAATAGCTTCCAAATCTGCTGTCAATTTCTACTCCTGACTGCACAATCTCTTTCTGTGAAACAGAAATTTACACAAAGTTCCAGCTTCATAATTCAACGCCCCAACCTAATGCAATGTCCATCACCCCTTAAAAAACTTCCAGTGTTTTGGATCCAGATCTGTAATTTGCGCAAAGGTCTAAGGCGCTTCTATAGTTCTGCGTACTCTTTTTGCTCGGTGGCTCTCTCATGGCCACCTGCGCAATTTTGACACAAACAACAAACCTAACGGAAGCCCAAAAGCGCGATAAAGAACGTCGGATGGCGATGACCAAATAGTTGCAGAAACACCGAGTTGCAACTTTCACAAAGGTTGATCTTCTTGTCCTCCGCCTTTGAGCGTTCGATCGTAAACGTTCCACGTCTCCGGAGCAAAGATTCCGGAATGCGACACCATGGAGGAGCGGGTGGTTGGTCGCTGTCAGGGGCAGGAGGCGGACGAACATGGCGAAGGGAGCCGGTGACGTATGTGGCGTCAAAGTACGCGATGACCTCTTGCAGTTCCTCTGGTGCGTCGGCTACCGGAAGAAACGAAAACCCGTGCAGCATGGCGCATACGTGTCGGACCTCTGGCGACATCCTGTGTAGTGGTACCAACCCCAATCTTCCGCCACGCGCTCTGCGTAAGGTGAAAGAAGCACCCGGGAGAGTAGTTGGAAAACGGGGATTCCAGACCAGCTATGACGTCACAATGACGTCACAAAGGTGGTCTGGAATCCCCATGAGAGTTCTGGACCAGATGGTCTGGAATCCCCATGAGGGTTCTGGACCAGATGATTTATAGAAGCGCGCGTCCGTGTCAATGACGTCATCATGAGTCTGTGACGACTGTAGCGGATCTGGATTGAAGCTAATGGCGGCGCACTTAACGTCAATACGGCGAAACATGGGGCTGTATACTTGCTGTGTTTTGTCGGGGAGAAATGCACAGACACAGAATACGGCCGTTTCAACTTCAGTTACGCGCTATTCTTGAGGAGGATGGGGGAGGTGCCGTTTCATAGAGTAAGTAGCAAAGCTATTTTTTCTATAAAGGTTTGGAACTGACGAAAAGGTTTCCTTGAAAGGTTTCGGAATCTGAAAAAAATTATTTCGTCTGTAAATGAAAAGCAAACCAAATTCAAGCTGAAAAGTTAAAAATTCTACTTGAAATGAAAAACTAATTTAAAAAATATTAGTTTTTGGTCAAGTGTTTGATATTTCGTCTTTGAGAAATCGGCTCTCGTTACACTTGGGGATTTTTAGTTCCAGTAGTTTATTGAATTCATAAGATTCGGTAAAGTGTTTCCGTATCATTCCATTTTTCAGCTATAATCTTGTCACGCTAGGACGATCAAATTTGGCAGAGACATGCGGTAGCATATCTACATTCATATACAAAAATGGACATTGAAATTTTGCCATTGAAGCCTACAAATAAGGCATTGCTCACTATCGGTACACTATGTATGGACCTTTCCACAATAAGAGAACAAATATTGTGCGTGTGCTGTATGTTATATCTTGCCGTTACGATGAACAGGAAGTATCACAGCGTCGATGCTTGTTTCATATATTTAGGGGAGGCTCACATCCACACTTGCTATTAATTTGTATTCACATAATAAACGTTCTCGCTTTTGTCGTTTATTTATTATTTTTAATTTATTATTATTATTATTATTATTATTATTATTATTATTATTATTATTATTATTATTATTATTATTATTATTATTATTATTATTATTATTATTATTATTATTATTATTATTATTATTACTGTTTTGACTTTGTTTTCAAAATATTTTAAAATACATTTCCAAATGCGAATTCCATACTTCTGTTGATCCTTAGCTGACCAAAAAATTAAAGGTTCCCATACGCGAAGACCCGACAAAATTTAAGCAGATATTATACGTGTGAATTACGTGGGCAAAATGGGCAAGTTAGGTGTAATATACGTGTATTTTGGCCATTTTACTCATCGATAATAAGCATAAAATACGCATATTTTCCCTCGTAAAAATTTATACGCACTTTACACGCAATTCCAGCCAATTATTAAACGCCTTTTACATGTGTTTCGTCCTACGGATATTACACGGATTTTACGCACTTTTTAAACTTATTTTATATGCAATTCAGAGTTTGCCCACCAATGCAATGACCCAGACAGCAGTCCTACATTGGGACTATGCATAATATATGTAGATATTCCCACGTACCAACGTATAAATAATGCGTGTTTTGTTGGGGAAGTTCCCATCCAGTGACGTGGGATTTAGGGGAGTTTGAGACTCTTTCCAAAAAGTATTATGTACATGAACCTTTATCACTATAGTGCCGTTATAAAGTACTCCTTAAAACAATTTTCAGCATAAAAAATTTAGTAAAATTGGTATTTCTATATCCGTATATTTTCTCATGCATTTACTATGTGGAAATTTTCAAGCATTATATACGTGTATTTTACAAGAGAATGCCCATATGGAAAACCCCACGTAAAATATACGTGTAATATACAAATGACTTTTAATGGAATTTTACGTGGGAATTCAAAACTATAATACACATATAATATGCGTTCATTTATCCATGCATTTTAGTAGTGGGACATTCTAATATAAGTGTAAAATAATCCTCATATTATGCGTATCAAATATGGACATCTTTTTCCCCACTCAAAATATATGCATAATATGCGTAACATATTACACGCATAATATGCATGGACGAAAATGCTTGTAATAAACGTTCTTAAATATGCGTCTTATATATGTGCGCAAAAATGCGTTAAATATGCGTTTCAAATATGGGCATCTTTTTTACTATACAAAATATATGCACAATATGCATCCCTAGATACGGCTACAATATGCGTAGGCAAAATGCATATAATATGCGTATTGAAAATGGGCAAATGTTTTCCCGCGTATTTTATATGTGTAATAAACGTTCCTGGATATGCGCATATTATACGTGGGAAAATATACGTATTCAATATGGGCATCTTTTTCCCCCACGCATTCCATACGTAAAATTTATGGTTCTATAGAAATGCGGATATTTTTATACGTATTTTATACGTTTATTGTGCGTCCGAGAAAGGATGCCCATTTTGCCCATGCACTTTAGATATTAAATACGTATAATATACGTATACTGTTTTGTAGGGGAGTGGCCCGTCTATTTGTTACAATAATATTACAATGTGCCTTAACATTAATGTTTATGGAAGTCTACAGGGCAAAATTTGTGGTGGGGGTCTTTCTTCTGCAGATTCTTTGGGAGTCATTTTTTTTTTCATTTTATCAAAGTTTAACGTTGTTAACGTCGGCAACAAAAAGCATCTGAACAGCATTTTATCCAATGTTCATCTGTGGTCATCTATAAATCACAACCAAATAACAACCAGACATGATGTTGCGAAAGTGTTTTTGCGAGCACAAACATCGTTGCTTATTCAACGTCTATTCAACTTTTTGTCACAGACGTTGATCTATGTTTGCTACCAACAAAAAAAGTGTCACATACAGTTTCAATAGCAATGGCAATTTGACATGACTTTTAAAAAAGATATTTTCAAATACTGGTGAAATTTTACATATTCACAATCGTTTTTTGTGGCCCAAAGTGTTATTTTCACTATTCGGTAGCGAAAACGGTCTAGTTTCATTTGTTTTATCATGAACCTCGGAATTTTGGCCAGGTACCTTGTGGTGATTGAACCAAATGGTCCTGTTTCTTGGTTTGTCCTATTTACGATGTTCCAAATAATTTGCATGTTTATGTTTGTTTATGTTTGTATGAATGTCAAGTAAAATGTCGCATATAATATGTACCAATCAGCAAAATAATCATATGGACGATCTTTCAATGTCGGCTGTACCGCTCCAGCTCTCGAGTTCTCAAAGAACTACATAATTCCACGATTTGACAAGATGTGAATATATGGCACATATTATTGGACCAATGGGTACAAATCTAGGCAGCTACACTCACAGTGTGGTCACCCTCTATTACAGTACCCATCATTGGGTCACCCGGTATCTCAAGACATGTATGAAGTCCGATTTCCATGAATATTTTCAAAAAGTATGCGGGAAATTTATAAATTTTCGTATTTTCATTCCTTGCGTCGATCCATTTGCGAAGTCACCTGTCATGGCTTCAACCATTTTTGGTAAGCGATAACATGAGAGGTTGTGTTTTTTTGTGCGTCGGACGCCTATAAAATGTTGATTTTGTGATGCCTGTCAAATGTCAATTTCTCAAAGTCGATTCAAACGCTACACCAAAGACGTTGATTAGACGTCAAAGAAAGTTGAGTTTTTGTCGGAACCAAAAGCAACGTCTAAACAAAGTTGTTTCTTCAACGCCTATTCAACGTTGTACTAAAGACTTTGGTAAGACGTTGAACGGTAGTCGCGGCCAGTAACAACCGAGGTATAACCAAAGTTAATGCTGTGTTTTTGTAGGATCGACGTCGCAAACCCATATCGACATTGGATTGATCTTATAATGTTTACTGGATAATGATACCAAAAATTTGTTCGAACAGGGATTCAAGCTCTATTTCTAGCATTTTTTCCCATTAAATAGGGATTTTGACCTCAGTTTGGCCTTTACCTAGAAGGTCAAGCTAAAAAAGCGGCTCTGACGAGGTCTCTGTTCCTGCCTCGGTTCCTATGCTTAACACCATCTTTATATGTCAAATAGCTAAGAAGGAGTTATAAACCAAAGGTTTCGGTTGACCTCTATTTGACCTTGACCTTAAAGATCAAGGTGAAAAATTGCGGATAACACGAGGTCTCATCACATTCTACATGAAGGCCAAATTTCATCTTCCTGCGTCAAACAGCCTAGGATGAGTTCTCTTGAAACCATCCGAAAGAGAAGAAAAAAATACAAGGCGAAAAAACTAAAAAATTCTAATAATATATACCCCTTTGGAAACAAAGTTTCCGAGTGACAGTTAATGGCCTATGTTGCTTGTATCTGCAGTGACCCCACCCTCACCCCAACACCTTATAAACACATTGACCACTTGGTAATCGTTCAATTTTTTTCTATCCAGCACTATTGCGGACTGTAAGAGATGGTGCCACAAACAAGTTTGCTTGAACTGACTCTATTGTTTTCAACAAACAAGTCAACGGCAACGCTTTTCGCATTGCATATAACTGCTAAAATATTTTAAGTCTCCAAAGCGAAAACACCTTATGATGTGTGATTCTTCATAAACCTGTCCTATCTGACAGGTGACGCATTTGCAGTTGAAGAGGACCCGAAGTCACCCGGTTCCTAACTTGCGGATGGTCCATTTTGCAGGGTTTCTGGTCCTGGAGAGAATTGATCATATTTTCGGGTTAGTTCTATTATCGGATAGTTCTTTTTTCAGTCGCCAAGTGGTACAAAGTGACATTGTCAGAGAGTTCAGAACGATCCTCCTGCACCGTAATTGCATTTATTAACAACACAAAGTACTGGTATGTGTCAGAAAATATGAGTGCATTATACTTTTAAAAGTTCCGGTCGACAATTGGAGTTGCATTTCGTTCTGTGTCTTACAAAACGGTGATCATATTTTTGGAATCGCCTGATTACCTTGACAATTTAAGGCTACCACCGTGTGTAGACCACAAACTGTTGGTATTTTTATTAATTCACTTTATGATTTAACTTACTATTTGAGCACTTCAGCTAAATAAAGAACACAAAATACATTGGCTGAAATTAGACTTGAAGACTATGCAGTACATTATTGGTAAGGGTAAAAAAAGTTCCTCTGGATACCAGAATGGTCCATTTGAATAAATCACGAAAAACATTGTGTCTTACACTAAAACATAAATGACTTTCAAGATGCAGCTCAGTGAACACGATCGACGTTGGAGAGACGTCGCACCCGATGTTGCATTAATGTCGGGTTTTGGTTATTTATGGAAGTCAAAACAACGTCTATATTCCGACGCTGGGTAGTCGCGGATTATCCGGCGTCTAATCAAAATTGCGGATAGGTTGAAATGGACGTTGGATAGACGTCGGAAAAGCAACAGTGTATAGACTCCGTGATATAGTAATCTTGAATCGTCATCTTGACAACTACAGTGACAGTGTGATCATTCCTCCGTCATTTTCATGAATAGTTTTCAAAATAAAGTGGAGAAAGACTTGCGCTCTCTTGAAATTCTCATAGTTTACGTCCTTGTTTTGGTCTATTTTGGGACTGAATTGTCATGGCTATCATTTCCGGTGAGCGTTAATTCAAGGAAGTGTCTGTTTAGTTGTGAGTCCGATGTTTATGCAACGTCAATTTCCCCTCGTCGATTCAGCATTGTACCAAAGATGTTGATTAGATGTTGGAGAAAGCTACGTTTTGGTTGCGGCAAAAAGCAACGACTAAACAACTTTGCTTTCTTAAAGACTTTCTAAGGCGTAAGGACAACCAGATTTGATGTTGCGGTTTGGTTGGATCGACCTCAAATCGACCTTTATTCCACCGTTAAATAAAAGATATAGGTCTTGTGCCTGTCTTATCACTTTCCAGTTCTGACACCGTATATCATGGCAGAAGAAATCAACTTTTAATGCATTTTCCTTATTTGTTTCTTTATGTTTCCCCCACTGAACCACGTTTGGAATACCATTGTTTGCGCAGACGCAACTCTTAGAATACCATTGCCGACACAGACGCCACACACTGAGACCATTGAATTCGTATTTTTAGCCTTCAGCCAAGATTAGCTGAAGGCTATTGCTATCCGTCTATGCGTTCGTCCGTCTCTCTGTCCGTAAACTTTTTTTGTCAGAGCAATATCTCAGGGATCTTCACCAAACCTTACAGAAAGGAAGTACATATAGTGTAGATGTGTAAAGAAGGGTTCAATTTGTCCCTTGTCCGTCCGTCTGTCCGTTCGTCGCACTTTAAACTTTTTTTCTTTTTTGGGCGATATCTCAAAAAGCATTCATCGGATCTTCACTAAGCCCTGCAGAAAGAAAATATATATAATATAGATGTCCAACGGTTGGTTCAATTTGGCCCGTGGCCATTGGACTATCCGTCCATGGCACTTTAAACTTTTTCTTGTCCGGGCGATATCTCAAAAACTTTTTGTTGGATCTTACAGGATCTTACAGGAAGGAAGTATATGTAGTGCCGATTTGCAACGGGAGGGGGTTCATTTTGTCCCATGTCCGTTCGTCTGTCCGCCCTTTAAACTGATTTGTCCAGGCGATATCTCAAACTATTTATCGGAGCTTCACAAAACCTTACAGAAAGAAAGTATATATAGTGTAGATGTGTAAGGACATGTACGTCGCTCCATCCGTTGCACCTTGTATATTGTTTTTGTCCGGGCGGAATTCCAAAAGAGTAACTGGACCACAGTGATGTAACCGCTATTGGCTTAGGGCTCTGCATCTTCGATGCCTATGTTCTGTTCTTTTATAGATTTTAGAGTGTTATCTCATGTTGTCCTGTATGCAACATAACGCCTTTTAGTAGTAGGAAAATTGGTGTTCTATGCCACCCTCTCCCCTATTTTTGCATATTTATCCGTTTCAGACGATTCTGGAGATACGATTTACAGAGTATTGGTTTTTCGTCAATGTTTCCACCAATTTTTGGCGAATTGCCATTAAAAATAAAAACTGCTGACGTGGTAATGTGTGCTAATGTAAAATTACACGGCAATGAGGCTATTTTCCTGGCATTTGTTAAGTTTTACTGGATTTTCTCCAAAATTTTCGCCAATTGTTTTTCGCCCATCACCAGAAAAGTAATAGCCGCTTAGATAGTATTGGCTGCTACCGTTACTTAAAATTTCAAATTGGCTAATCATTGAACATTGTAACAACCAGGTAGCTAGTATGGCCTGCTATCTTTCCTGAAATTTTCAAGTCAATAAGACTATTTTTCTGGAGTCTGTCAAGATCTTAGTGAAAGTGTTTTGGTTTTTCCCAAAATCTTTGGCAATGTTTTGGTCAATCAACAAGAACAGTTACAGTCAAATAGGTAGTTATGCTTGCTACCTTTACTTAAAATTTCAAGACAGCAAAACTATTTACCTGGAGTTTGTTGAGAGATAGATTTGTTTTGTTTTTCACCAAAATTTCCACCAGTTCTTGTCGAATCTTTTACTGAAGTGTTTTTATTTTTTCTCCATGTTTTGGCAAATCACCAAAAAAAGAGTGATATTACAGTAGGCAATAGGACTTGTCTTCACCTGAAATTTTAGGATAGTAAGACTATTTACCTGGAGACAATCCGGCTTAAAGCCCAGGAGGAGATACGATTTTTCAACTTAAAAGCGTACATACGGGCATACTTTCAACGACTGCTATAGGCCCTGCTTCTATAAGAAGCTGGAGCTAAAAAGTATATGGATGATTCCCATGTAAAATAGACTCATTGTAGGCAACTTTATTTTTTTAAGTGAGTACATTGTAAACACATATATGTTATTAACTAAGCCACAAAGCTCCACGACTGTTGCTTTCAATCATGTTTTAAATATTGCAGATAATTTACAAGATCAATATTTTAAGTAAATTGCTCCATGCAATGACTATTTGCACCTATAGATGTCAATGGTAGGAAAATTTATCTAAAACCAAACCAATTTTTGATAATCACCTTCTATTGGTCAAATAACAAAAGTAATGATAAAGCTTAATTTGGTAAACGTATGCTAAACAAGTTTTAATGTAGAAATGAACAGAATAAAAGAAAAGTTAATGCAAGGATTGCTACGGTGACAAATAAAACCTATACGTAATTACATTATTTTATTCAACCTCAGCATAGGGTGTCCTAGGTATAGCTGTCTTGTGGTACGCGTACAACACAAAGAATATATCTCCACTATAATATCTGCGGGGATATGTTTATTAAACCTGATTCACATTGATGACATCATAAATTAAATATTGGTATCCTGACAGCAGCAATGATGTCCTGTTTCTAAAGTGCATGATCCTGAATTTGATCCCCTCTATCTATTCTCTATTTTTGTAAATTTGCATGACAAATCACATCAGCATAACTTACATATAGGTTTCGTAAACAATTACGAAATCTAAACGAGAATGGGGGGATTTCTTCTGTTGTTATTTGAAGTTTTAGGAAATAAATCTTTGATTCTTTTCTTATTGTGATAAGTTGAGGTGTTTCATTTCAGCACATAAATCAAACATGCATACATTTTGTCCTCACTACTGCTCCAAACCTAAAAAACTCTGTGTTCAAGGATAGATCTCATATTATGATGCTTGAAATACTTTTCTTGATTCACATCAATACGGGATTTATGCTGGGGATTTAAATAAAAGCAACAAAAAAGAACAACATTGCATTGAAACAAATTCGCATCTTTATTGCAGCAACCATAACACGAAAGCATAACCTGCAAGTAATAACGACGCCAAAAAGAATAGTCTAATCAAAGCACCGAAAAAGCTACAGCAAACAATATTTTGTGAAAAGTTCAGGGTTAAGCATAAACTAGGTAAAACAAATCAAAGACCCTCCCTCAGGACGAAAATTGGTAAGGTGACCATAATAATTCAGTTTAGACTACCCATCTGTTGCGTGCGTTCTTCATAGAAGAACCGTTACTTGTATTGTAAATTTAGAATTTAACAAAGCACGTTGCATTTTAGGATCAAACCACCACTATAAATAAGTAAGGCAGACTGTTTAGTATTTAATTTCTAAACCAAATAGATACTGGGACGGCTAATAAAATATTTGTAAGTAAATGTAAATATAGAAGTGGAACATACACCAAAAAGTGCCATTTCAGATCATAGTATAAAACTTTATCTCATTGTAATGTGACTCAAACTCCGGAAAAGATGCGACTAATAGAGTGTGTGACTATAAATATGAACAATTATGGGCCACTTGCTTTCAGTTCGGACGTTTTGTGCCAGTTTTTATTGGCAAATTCAAACTCTTTTTCTTGCCTCTGAGAGAAGTGCGTGGACATGTCGGAGGAGTACTTGCTGGCGGGTGGCGTCCGTCCCAGCGTCTCCGCCATGGTCCGTATGTAATGCGCTCGATTACCGCAGCAGATGCCCATGTATTGGACGCCAATCTCCTGGAGCTCTTTTGTTAACTTTCTTATGGCGGAGGTTGACACAAGCCAGGCATCAAGACCATCGGGAAAAGCACGCTCTCCTGTTTACAAGCAGACTTTATATAATAATAATAATAATAGTAACAGGCGTTGTTGGCTCAATATACACAGGGATTAAGGGAAGTGTGACAGGTGGAATATGTGAGATAGAAATTGCAATTCCGCAACTGGTGTGTGTGTTCTGACGAGCAGGGATTAAATCTTACCTTACTGAGTTGTTTATTCTATGGTTCTCTTACATTTATGGTTATGATAGAGAATTCACCGAAACCCGCTTGCAAATAAAGGCTAATCATTGGTTTGAAAAAATTCTACTCTCTTGGGTGAGAGTTTGTTCTTTAAGTTGTTCTTTAAGAGACTAGGGTCGACAATGTTCCAACCGAACAAAAACGTGCTAGCATCGAATCTAAAATTTTGCAGAATTGCGAACCATAATGGATTTCAAATATTTCCTTTCAGTAAGAATTTTTTACCTGTAATAGGGTCTCTGAGATTTTGCATGGATCTTCCGTCTTTATCAGATGTGCGGTAAGCCACTGGTAGGCAGGCAAGCGGTCCCTGTCATAAAAGTAACATTTTGTCACTCCTAGGCAACTTATGCACTTGTTATTGCTGTTGTCATAAAATGCAACAATTTACATGCTGGAATCATGCTCCCCTCTTTAAGTGTAGATTTTAAAGTGGTCAAAATGGGCATTTGGTTACACGTTGAGGGGTGCTACAAGGTTATTACATGATAATCGGTCACGTGATCGCAGTCACTGAAACTAGAGTTTTTGCAACTCCTATGTATAACTTATCCCAGCATTTCAATTTCATTAAATGTCCCAGAAATAAGCAGTTCTAATGGAAAATATTTTGCAGTGAATTAATAACATTATTAACAATTAATAACACTATTTTGTTGCATATTCGGCCAAATGAAATAGGGGGTTGATACGTTGATACATATGAACTAAAATGGAATCGATGTAAAGGTCTCCAAATATGCAATATACATAAAATAAATGTCGTGAAGGTAAATAGTGGACCTGTATAATGTGTGGAACGTCAGCTAAAGAGAACCTGCCTCGTATGAATAAAGATGGAACATTATAAGACACAAATTAAAGGTTTGAAATACAGAGACAAACCTTGCACACTTTTCTTATTTCTCGCATCAGTGGCAGTGTTGTGTCTGGTCCTGTACGACAGTTCAGACCCACCACGTCGGCCCCAAGCTCCTCCAGGGTCCTTAGCGCTTGCGGCAAAGGTATGCCGTCGTGAGTAATAACGTCAGCCGGTACCAAGGTAACCACTGCTGGCATTTCTATTATTAATATAATGCGAATAAAAATTACTTTAGTTTTCCCTTTATGTATAATATAATCGGCCATAGTAGCAATGCATCTTAGCTGTATAACAACGCCAACAAAAAGTAGTTAAATTGTTTAATTTAAACAATCAAACATGCTGACAATATATTGGAAAGCATTTCGCATTTTATCTATTTAATTTGTGTGGGATTCTATTTCACAGAAATCAATCCCAACGAGATGGTCTGTTGTATTTTGAACTTTTTAATTATTTTAGGAGTAATAACTAAAAAGGGCAACCAACTCTGAGCAATTAAAATTATTGTATTGAATGAGTTTGTGTCTTTATGCTTTCCTGTGTAATTTAATCACAAAGTTCTGAAGTACTTTAAAATGCTCTTTACAGCCAGCTTCCTATTTGTGAGCGGATTTTCTGAGGAATACTTACTTGGATCGACTTCTTGGATGCATTCCAGTGCCAGCTTTGCCTCCCCGAGTTCTAGAAATGTTTCAGCAATTACAAAATCACATTTCTCCTGCACTGCCCACTGAACCTGCTCCTATGCAGAAGAAAGTATTCACATACATTATGAGATTGTTCGTCTGACGATAGTACTCTTTTCGTTTTAAAATTTATTTAGTGTGTACACAGGTCCAGTAAGAAGGATTTTTTTTTTGTAAAAAAATTTCATTTAGTTACACAAGCCTTGAAATTTCGTGGTAATATCGTCTTATTACAGAGTCCTTACTTTGAAAATAGCGCGACACTTTGTCCAGGCAGTCTGGATCGTCTGGATTGTAGATGGTGGTGTTGCAGAGATTGTAAGCCATAAGTGTACCCGTGGCATCGGCTACTTCTCTCGCGATTTTAGCGCCTGACGGTTTAACTTCTCCGTCTCATCATCTCGTCCAATTAATTTCAGCTTCTGTCTGTGTCCGTAATACTAGTGAAGCAAAAAATTACTCTTTTAAATTATAAATTACATAATCAGCAATTTTGTTTTACTAATGAACAATGTTTTAACGCTACTATAGAAAAACGTCTCAAGAAAACTTATCTATAATTAGTCAGTAAAACTGCCGAGAATTCATTGCACGTCCGTTTGTTAGGTAATTTTTGGCGGGGTTGGCATGCTAGGGAAATGATGCTTAACTTCACAGCGGCTTTCCTTTTGCCAGAAGTTCGATAGTAATACTTAAGCAATTAATGCACAGTAAAAAAAAACTAAGTATAGTAGAACTTTCGAAATAGAATCAATGGAATCGAACTTAAGTGCTTTGATTTCCTGGGTTAACTTATTTGTGGGGTTGGTTCTTGTAATTGAGGTCAAATAGAATTATAACATTGTAATTTGCGTGTTTAAAGTGATCCCGTGGTTTCGATCCCGAAGAACTAAATGCCTGTCATTAGTTAGGGAAGAATGATCCCTTTCTTCTGGAACTTGTGTGTCAAAACTCTCCAGCTACACCGAAAATGAACATAATCTTTTCTGAGATTTTGTATAAGGACTTAATTAGCATATGATGGGTGATCGCTATTTTTGATATCATATCTTTTGGACCAATTAGTGTTAGCTATAATTACCGTCAAGATTTGCAACAATCTTTGGTAGTTCTACGAACGGGCAGCTGTCAACTTTGTCTATGTAGCAGACCTCGAGACATGCTTTTAAGCCAGCTTCTTAGAGAAGCAGACGTTGAATGTATGTGCATATGTGAGTTTGTGCTTTTTAAGTTTAAAAAATTTAAAAAATCATGTCTCCTCATTAGGTATTAGTCTGAATGTCTTGTTATTTTTGTTGGTGGAAGCGAATATAGGTAAACACCTCACCTCACCATAACTTGTTTTGGCAACTGACCAACAATTGGCAGAAATGTTGCTTAGGGATTAGGGGGCTTAGACAAAAGTGCTATGGTTAAAATTACCTAACCCGGAGTACTGTCTCAAAACAAGATAAGGATTGTTTATTTATTAAATATTTTGACGACTGCTCGATACCACTTAAACCCTATATAACGGATGATATTTTACGATAAAATCAAACTCAGTTTCAAAGCAATTTGGTACAAAATGGATAAAAGAGGGCCCTTTTTGATGATAAAAGAAAAGTTAGAAATTTTGAAGCGGGTTAAGTTTGATTTTGTATCTAGCCCTGAAGAGTAAGGGATAGATAGGAAAACGATTCGTGGTTGGTAACAAAATGAAACTGAGTTTCAAAACATGGAAAGAAAGCAAAATCATAGGCAGCGTTCTAGCGCGGGAAGAAAACCAAGCCTTTCTGATTTAGAAAAGCACTTGCAGTTTTGGTTCTTGGCATATACTTGCTATAACTGTTTTTTCGTGTTTCGGAAAAAGTGGGAGATATAAAAAATAAGGTCAAAAGCCAATTTCTTAGCAGACAATAGGGATGTAATTTTATGGTCAGGAAATTTTGAAGAATATAAGCAGAGACTTGTATTCACCAGCCCAGCACAGTATTTGTTGTTGGTGGTTCTCCAAATTATTGGAAATACCGTTTACTGAAATCGTAAGTGACGCAAGGTATATATCCTTACTCTGTTAAAATTTTGAATACAGGTAGCGAGCATTGGTACCTATCTGGCTATATATACCTATATTTGTTTCACCAGAAATTGGCGGAAGAATAGGCGAAAAAATTGTTTGGTAAAATCTTAACTGATGCCAAGGAAATAGTCTCACTGCCTTGAAATGTTGGATAAAAGTAGCAGACTTAACTACCTCCATGGCTTTTGTTTGGCGATTTGCTAAAACTGGTGGAAAGGTTGGCCTAAACCAAGTTTTCTTCGAAACGTATACTCTTTTAGAATCTGTGGCAACGTCACAAAACTCTGGTTGAGTGTGTGCGTATGTGTGTTGAGCGAAAGCCAATTTTCGTAATAACGTAAAGAGGTCCTCTTGCGATTTAGTGACAGCATCACAAAATGTTGATTGATATGTACTTTGAACAAGCTAGTAATATTATTTTTGGCAGTTTTTACGTTTAACGTAGTTATTACGTTTGAAAAAATAGGCAGATCTATTGCCGATAAGACATTTATGTATTAAATTCTTGACTGACGCCAAGTGCATCGCCTTCAAATTTTCCTTACACGTTATATTTAATAAATCTTGACATCAGCAATCGTGAGCTGGAGCATTGTACATGGACAAACTTATATAAGTGTGAGCCAGGCTGTCATATTTCTGTTATATCAAAGCTGAGGTGAACGGGACCGTTTTTAGTTTTTGGCATGCCAGTTTTAAAGATGATTTCAGAAGCTTTTAGAGTTACGGTAAAACGACACGGGTCTGTAGAACTGGCGACACGAGCCTGGAAGAGGAGTGTGAACACTGTACAAAGGCTGATAGAGGCTTTTCAAAAGAAACCAAACGTGACTGTTGTTTTATTTTACTTTGATGATTTTGATGCAGATACATTCTTTTGCAGATTATGTGTTTTGCACTCCACTTATTGTCGTGTAGTCACGCTGTTATGGCGATATAAAGTAGACACTTTCAATAATGCGTAGCATGCCATTATGGATACTGGCAGAGCGTTGAATACAGCTGTACTTATTTATACGTTGCATGCACTGCGAAAATATTGCTGTTTCCTACTTATGACAATAATTAATTTAAAAGTGTTATTAATATGTTCTCTTCATAGCATAATTTAGAAAAAGTGCCAAACGTACAACGGCTTTTATGCAAACTTAGAAACAATGTTGAAACATTTCTTGGGTTAATTTTACTATTAAGTATTGCATTTTTCATGGCTGTTAAAACACGCGGCGTGTTATTAAAAGTTATACCCTGCATAGAAATTCTACCTGATCGAGTAATCGTTAACGATATAGAAGGTAATTTTTCATGAAAAGTAACTACAGTTTAATATATTATATTACATTTCTATAGTAGGTCCACATAGTCATTATTGATTATTTTTCTGACACATAGACTGGATACGCTATGTGTCAGAGATAAAAGTGCTTTGTTAAGAATACATTGCTCGTCAGGAAATTAGTGTCAAGAGGTATTGTTTTATCTTGTCTTTATATCAATGGTTATAGATATTTCACGAAGCCATTTATAAAAACCTAACTAAGCCAGGTTTGATCTTGCTGTCACATGAATAGTGGGCTACAATTTTAGCATTAACGTAATTTCAACCAAACCTCGACGTTGGAGGTTTATAGGAATGGATTTTGTCCGTTCGCCTTATCGTGATAATTTGCTTCCTGTTATATTTGATATTTATAGATATAATTTGCCATAATTGTTATTGAGAAGAGACACCTCAGTTCAAAGTCAAAATGGTTGATATCTTGGATTCTCACTAGAACTTTCACCATCCGAGTCTCGCGGACCATTTCTTGAAAGCATGGGAAGTCGTTAACGACGTGATGCATCGGCGCCAAATTTGAGCTGTAGGTTCATCATTTGAAAATTAACATTGCAACTTGTTTTCGACGAGTAAGAAAACTCCATCTTGTGTTTTCATTCACAACTTCTTGTTGACACCATAGCGCTAAACAAATTGACAGATCATCACTAAATTGTAGACAAGGTTCAGACTTTAAAATTGCACGCTTGACCTGTTATAATCACATAACGCTGTTACATGCTTATTTACACTGTATTCGATTGATCACTACATCAATATCTCTTTGAAAGTTATTCGGGGTTATTTCCTGTCAACTTTGCAGAAAATTATGCCGAGGATATCTAAATTGCAACAGCACACAGCAATGCGAAAAGAAAGAGGAAATAGTTGTAAGCCATGTAGCATTGAAACACCCCAGCATTGAAACACCACATCATTGTATGGGCCCATCCAATGGCTGGGCTAAATCAATACAGAGGCTATTGAAACAGCACATACACTTTCCCCCATGAAACACGACTCAGGGAAGGAAAACACAACAAATAGGGACTTCGTCTGTAGCCTCAGTCAAGTTGGGTGATATTTTTCTTTCTTGTCAAAAATTGTTAATTGACGAAACAATGACAATATTTTTCAGTAAATGTTGTCGTCTGCTCGATACCTGACTAGTGGTACTGAGGCCCTGAAGTGGCACTGAGGACCCGACAAATTTTTCATATGAACTCCCCGCCCCCACCCCGCCCCCATCTTTAATTGTGTCTTAAAATCACTGCTTCTTCCGCCCCCTCCCTGTCACCCCGTTAGGCGACGCCGTCAGGGGCTGTTTCCATACAACAAGCCATACCACATTCTTTTTTGCTTACCTATTAAGCATATTGTTTTTCTTTTGCTAAATTAATATAAAATATGTGTCCTTTATTTTTTAAAGAAATTATTGGATGCTAAATCTTTCAAGTGAAATTATAAACTTACAAAAATAATTGAATAGTGAAGGGAAACGACATGTAAAGAGCGGCAAACCATTTTGTGAAAACGTCTATTGTATCAATTCCCAAATAAAAACTTACCGTAAAGGCTTCTACTACGTCACTTCCACAGTGAACGAACTCCTCATGCAGGACTTTTACGAGATGTGGATGCTCCACCACCACTTCCGGTACGTGCACTCCCGCCTTCAGGTAACCGCGTCTTTGAAATTCAAAGAGATAACCGTCGGCGCAGACGATGTACTCACCATTCTTTAACCTCTCAATTAAGCCTGTCAATCAAATTAATGATGTTTACCTGTTTTATCAGCGCTATAGATCCATTCTTAAGATATAAACGCAGGAAGGTATGGGTTAATGTTAATTACCTTGACCATGACATCAAGGAGATCAAGGTCACCGAGGTACATCTTATATAACATCTTTTATGCTCATAGCATCGAAAATAAGCTCAAAATCGCTCTATTTCTAACTGTTTTCGAGATAATAATCAACTTCTGGCTTTTGACCTTGACCATGACGAAGGTGGTCAAGGTCACCGAGGCACCTCTTATATAACGTCTTTTAGGCCAAAAAGGACGAATATAAGTCAAAATCTCTGACCGTTTTCGGAATCATGGAAATCTTTCTCTAACAGATTACGATATACAAAGGTCACAGGACCTTGACCTTAACCCTGAGTGCCGAGATTCAGTACACAATGTTAGTCCTTACTAACACCTTACACGTGGTGAAACAAGGATTTGAGTGCTGTTTCCAGCCATTTTTGTGATGAATATTTGTTTGAAAAAATATTTTGACCTCAGTTTGACCTTGACCTTGAAGGTCAAGGTAAAAAATGCGAATTTCACGGGATCTCATCTCATCTCATCTCTATCTCTGTGCCAAAGCTTGTAGTCCTACGTCAAATAGCGTAGGGGGAGTTTTCTGGAAACATCCGAGACGGAAAAAAATAAATAGCCAGAATTTTTAGCAAGCCATACCCATCTGCAAACTGTGTTTGAATGAAGTCAACAGTAAATAAGAATGCTTGAAGTCTAATAGTCGATGGCTTACCCTGAAAAACCACAATTCCTTCAGAAAATATCTCAGTACAAAGTCAGTCCCCAACTTTGTTTCGTGCATTTCTGCAATAGCGTGACATGTATGTCATGCCTAAAGTACATGATTTTATTATTATTATTATTATTATTATTATTATTATTATTATTATTATTATTATTATTATTCCAAGGGTTATTGGTATTAATATTACTCCAAGCAGCTGTTGCTTCACCAACCATTCGTAGTTGTATTTTTTCTTTTCACTTATATTTTCTGTTTTCTTCAGACCCGCTTTTTAGCATACAAACATTTAAGGTAGCAAAATGCTTTTTGTCCGTCTCGGAAGTTTTCCTCCTACTATTTGACGTAGGGCGATGAAATTTGACACAAAGATGGAAGGTGAGGAGATGTCGTGAAATCCGCAAACTTTTTAACCTTGATTTTCGAGGTCAAAGTCAAATTGAGGTCAAAGTATTTTTGACCCAAGAGTGGTTTCCAGAAAACTCCTCCCACAGGGTTTGTTTTAAAAAGACAGCATTTGGCAGAGACATAGAAAATAATGAGTTGCTGTGAAATCCGCAATTTTTTTTACCTTCATCTTCAAGGTCAATGTCAAATTGAGGACAAATTATTTTTTTCAAAACCCCACTCATCACGAAAAATTGCTGGAAATAGCTCTAAAATCCTTGTTTCAACACGTATACGGTGTCAGTAGGCAGTAACATCGTGGACTAAATCTCCATATTAAGAGTCAAGGCCAAGGTTATGTGACCTTTGTCTATCGTAATCCGTTAGAGAAAAATTGTCCATTATCTCGAAAACAGTTAGAGTTAGAGCCCTTTTGAGCTTATTTTGGACCCTTTGGGTCTAAAAGACATTATATAAGAGGTACCTCGGTGACCTTGACCTCCTCCGTCATATTCAAGGTAAAAAACCGGAAGTTTCAACTTTCTAACCGAAATGGTTAGAAAGTTGAATTTTATTATTTGTACATTTGTACATTTACATCGATGTCCTCGTTCAAGATAATAATTGGGAAGCTGATAATTACGTCGAAACACTGAAAAATATTTCTTTGACCAGACAGACTGTACCATTGCAAGTGGATGCAATTTCGATACGTGTAGGTCTAGTTTTAATATCTGTTTCACAAAAACATCTCGGCACAGGTCGTGGCGGAGAGTTTTAAATTTCACAACCCTACTTTAATCAAACAAAAGAATGGTTGAAGACTAATATCGGTCGCTTGCCCTGAAAAAACACTATTGGTTAAGAAAATATTGCAGTACAATGTCAGTTCCTAGCATTGTTACGTGCATGTCTGCAATAACGTGACACGTATGTCACACCTAAATGACATGATTTTATTATTATCATTATTGTTATTATTATTATTATTATTATTATTATTATTATTATTATTATTATTATTATTATTATTCCAAGCAGCTGTTGCTTCACCAGCCATTTGTAATTGTATGTTTTTTTTGTTTTCACTTCTATTTTTTCTCGTTTCTTCAAGCACTTGCTTTCGGCATATATTGTAACGTTTAAGGTAGCAAAATGCCTTTTGCACGTGTGCACTCGGGCAGTGGATCTTTCTGGAACACTACAAAACCTACCGTCAAGATTAGCAACAGCTGTTGGTAGTTCTACGAATTGGTAGATGTGAAATTTGTCTATATAGCCGATCTCGAGACAAGTTTTTATGCCCCATCTTCTTAAAGAAGCAGGACTGTAGCAGTCGTTGAAGGTATGTGCGTATTTTAATTTGTTTTGTAAGTTTAACAAATATTAAGTGGAAAAATCATATCTCTTCCTAGGTTTTTATCCTGAATGCTTTGACATTTTGGATGGTGGTAGCGAAAATAGGTAACTACTTGGCTATAACTTATTTTGGTAACTGGCCAACAATTGGTGAAAATGTTGGCCAAAACAAATACAACGTATCTCCTCCTAGGTTTTTCATGGAAATGCTCTAAAATTTTGCTGGAAGGTAGGGTACATCAGTGTCCACACAGTTATTACTTGCTATTCCGATTCGTCAAAAATTATCCAAAATATTGGCGAAAACCCAAATTGTTTCGTAATGTCTTTACTAACTCAGGGAAATAGTCTTATTTTCTTGAAATTTTAAACAAAGTGGCAGATATTTTACCTACCTGGCTATTACTTGATTGGCCAAAGAAAATGTGAACATTTTTTTTACGAAAAACTAAAATAAAATCAGTAAATCTTAACGAACTGTCTTGAAATTGTAAGTAACAGTAGCATATATTACTGCATAACTGCATAACCGACTTATTTTGGTAGTTCGCCAAACATTAGCAAAAATAATAGCCCCAAACCATTTTTTATGAAAATGTATCTCTTCCCAGTATTTAAATGGAAACGTGGTAAAATTTGATGGAAGTTAGCGATTATATATGTCCACCTGCCTATTACTTTTTTGGCAATTCGAAAAAAATATGGTATTGGGAAAAGAATTTCAGTAAGATCCTAAATGCAATAGAAAAATAGCTTCACTCTCTTAAAATTTTAAGTAAAGGTTGTAGGTATTACTATATTCCTGACCAATATTTGTTTTTTATTCGCCAAAAGTTGGTGACAAAATAATTTTTAGTTGAATCTTAAACGACCCCAAAAACTAAAATTATGCTTAAGGAGTTAATGGCTAAGATTGCTACCGGGAATTTTCGAATAGAAACCACCCATATAGAAGCCCCGGGGGCAACGATTCCTCAACCTTTTCCAAATAGTGGCTCTATTTGGTTTGAAAATGACTGCACCCGAAGGCTGTTTCCTAATAGAGCGGTCCCTCCCTAAAATCTAAAAAATAACAATATATGAATTTTGTGGTGCATTGTTGTGACACGTGCCTCATGTGCCAGGAGCAGATTATCGACTCAGTGCAGAGTTTAATTGTTTAATTGTTTAGATAGTGGGAACGCTGCGATAGGGATTAGGTGGGGGGGGCCTGGCTTAGACAAAAGTGCAATTTTTGTTGGTGGTTCTCCAAATTATCGAAAATATTGGCAAAAAAAAAACATTTTCTTACTAAAATCGTAAGTGACACAAGGTATATATATATCTTTAATCTGTTAAAGATATATGTCAGGTAGCGAGCATTGATACCTATCCGGCTATATATACCTATATTTGATTCACCAGAAATTGGCGGGAGAATAGGCGAAAAATTTGCTTGACGCCAAGGAAATAGTCTTACTGCCTTGAAATGTTGGATATAGGTAGCAGACTTAACTACCTCGTTGGCTTTTGTTTGATGATCTGCTAAAACTGGTGGAAATATTGGCCTAAATCAAACTTTTTTGGAAACATATCTTCTCTTAGAATCTTTGTGAAAACGCCATAAAATTCTGGTTGAATGTGTGTGTATGTGAGTTGACCAAAAGCCAATTTTTCGCAAAAATGTAAAGAGGTCCTCTTACAATTTGAAGAAAACATCATAAAATGATAATTGAATGTACTTTGAACAAGCTATTATTAGTATTGGCAGTTTGCCAAAAAAGTAATGGAAATATTAACGAAAAACCACTATTTCAACCTCTCTCCCCAAGATAGGATTCCAGACAGATGCATCGCTTTCGTCGTGTCAATAAATTTCTGAGGAGAGGCGTGGCAAGGCTCTTGTCAGGATCATCTAGGATCACAGCATATAAACTGGCTTCATACGCAAGCTCTCTCGTCGAGGATATTGGCTTATTGTCTTGACGTTTTGTTTAAAGGCAGCGGACATTAGTACCTACATGGTTACCACTTTTTGTAATTTGCCAAAAATAGGCGGATGTATTGCAATAAACCGTTTATGTATTAAAAGCTTGATTTACACTAGATACCTCGCTTTCATATTTTCCTTACAGGTTATATTTATATTTCATAAATCTTGACATCAGCATTCGTGAGCTGGAGCAGTGTTCATGGACAACGTTATATAATTAAAGTGTGAGCCAGGCTTTCATATTTCTGTCAAGGTCAAGGTAAAGATGAACGGGGCTTTTTCTAGTTTTTGGCATTTCCAGTTTTAAAGATGATTTCAGATAGCTTTTAGAGGTACGGTAAAACAGCACGGGCCTGTAGAACCGGCAACACGAGCCTGGAAGGAGTGGGGGACGAGCGCTGTGCAAAGGCTGATAGAGGGCTTTGAAAACCAACCAAACATGACTGTGGTTTTAGTTTAATTTGATGATTTTGATTCAGATATATTCTTGCAGATTATGTGTTTTGCACTCCTCTAGGGTGCTTATTGCCGTGCAGTCACTCCGTCATGGCGATATAAAGTAGACAGTTTCAATAATGCGTAGCATGACATTATGGATACTGGAAGATCGTTGGATAGTGTTGTATTGAAACAGCCCATCCGTAGCATGGGCCCATCCAATAACAGCGAGGTATTGATTTACCCCATCTTCTTTGTTTTGCGCTTCTATTGTTTTAGCCCATATTTGGCTATAGGAATAGCACATATTTTCTTCTCCCCTTAAAAATGGGAACAAACTGCCTTGTGTTGTGAACAAGATGGGCTGTTTTAATGGTTGATGGGTGTAGAATGGGCTCATCCTATAGCTGTAAGCCACAGAAATAGCACATATAGAATCAGTATGTGCCAAATCTACAGACAGATGCATAGGAATACCCCATCCATAGAAACAACACATCTGATCAAAAATATGGGCCAAATCTACAGACAGTTGCATGGAAATGCCCCATCCATGGAAATAGCACATGCAGGGCCGGCAGAATTGTACCTAATTTTTAGGCGGGGTCACCGTCTGCTCGGGACCTCAGTACCACCAGTGATAATGAGGTTCCGATCGAAGTGGCACTGAGGATCCGATGGCACTGAGGACCCGCTGGTGGCACTGAGGACCCAAACTATTTTTTACTTCAAAATGCTAGATTAGGCGGTTTTAAGCTGAAAGAAACGCTCAAAACAAAAACTGCTGCTCATATTGCTGCTTTGATCAAGCCTCTTCAAGGCTTTAATTACAAAGCCGATGGGAAAGCCAAAAAAAAAAAACACAATTTGCCTTTGCTGCGTAGGAGGGGTGGGAGGGGGGTAGGGATATATATATATATACCAAAAAGAGAAATTTTGCTTCTTTTTTTCTTGAACAATCTGTATATTTATGGAAAAAAACAGTAAGATTTTGAGATAAACATATATTGGGTGGTGGAGGGCGGTGGGAATACAAGAAGATAAAAGATCCCATGCCACCCCTGACGGCGTCGCCTAACGGGATGGCAGGGAGGGGGGGGGGGCGGAAGAAGCAGTGATTTTAAGGCACAATTAAAGATGGGGGCAGGGCGGGGCGGGGTATTCGTATGAAAAATTTGTCGGGTCCTCAGTGCCACTTCAGGACCTCAGTATCACTAGTTAGGTCCCAAGCAGACAACAACCCTTACTGAAAAATATTGTCAATGTTCCCTCAATTAACAATTTTTAACAAGAAAAAAATAGCGCCCAACTTTACTGAGGCTACAGACGAAGTCCCTATAGTGTTGTGTTTTCCTTCACTGAGTCGTGTTTCATGGGGGGAAACTGTATGTGCTGTTTCAATAGCCTCTGTATTGATTTAGCCCAGCCATTGGATTGACCCATACAATGATGTGGTGTTTCAATGCTGGGGTGTTTCAATGCTACAGGCACTCGTCCAACCAGTCGTCGACTTGAGGTTGCGACGTCGAGCGGACCAAAACACATTATTAACCCTGGTAGTACTTTTGTTGCGGTTGATCGCAGCCACAGACCAAGGCCTTACCAATGTCTTCGACACAACGTTAAACAGACATGTTATAAGAGAAGCTGTTTAGTCGTCGCTTTCAGTCGCAACAAAAACAAAAACTTTCTCCGACGTCTGTTTAACGCCTTTGATGCAACGTTGATTAGATGTCGGAAAATTAACGTTTTATGGACCACATGTTATCGCTCACAGGAAATTGTAACCATGACAGGACAATACGAAAATAGACCAAAACAAGAATGTAAAATATGAGAATCTCAGGAGCGAACAAGTTTTTTTGTACCCACATTTGAAAAAATATCCACGGAAATTGACTTCATACATATCGTGTATTAACGGATGGCCCAAGAGTGGAGGGTTGATCACACTGTCGTTTCTAGGCCATTGTTCCGACGCCTATACAACGCCTCTTGGACTGCCACTAGCAAACCTGTGCGCAAGACTGATTAGCGTCAAATAATCGACGTCTATCAGACGTCAGAATGTAGACGTTGTTTCGACTTCCATAAACAACGAGAACTCGGCGTTGATGCGACGCCGCAATGTTTACTAGGGCACGCAGTGTAACGCATGACACCAAGTGCCCTCTCTCCACGAAATCAACCCATTTTCAAGCATGCCTCCATGGTGTCAACAGGAAGTTGCGGATGGGTTTTCTTAGTCGTCGAAAACGAGTTCCAATGTTAATTTTAAAATGATGAACCTACAGCTAATATCTGGCGCCCATGCATGACGCCATTAACGACTCCTGATGCTTTCACGAAATGGTGGGAGAAACCCGGATGGTGAAAGTTCCAGTAAGAATCCAAGATATCAACCATTTTTACTTTCAACTGAGGTGTCCCCTCTCGATAACAATTATGGCAAGTTATATCTATAAATATCAAATACAACAGGAAACAATTTATGATGAAAAGACGAGCTGACAAACAGACCGAAAAAATATCCATTCTTATAAACCTACAACGGCGAGGTTTGGCTAAAAGGACGTTATTGCTAAAAACTGTAGCCCACTATTCACCTGACAGCAAGATCAAACCTGGCATAGTTAGGTTTTCATAAATGGCTTCGTGAAATATCAATAACCTTTGATATAAAGACAAGATAAAACAATAGCTCTTGATACTATTGTCCTGAAAAGCAATCCATTTTTTAACAAAGCACTTGTATCTCTGACAACCGCAGCCAGTCTATGTGTCAGAAAAATAATCCATAATGACTATTGTTGGCCTATTATAGGTAAATAATATATTATATTAAACTTTAGTTCCTTTTACATGAAAAATTACCTTCTATGTCATTTACACTTGACAAGCCTTTGGCTTGCAAGGGTTATATAAATTTGTGCGAGCAAAATTCGTCCTTTTTTTTTCTTGACAGTTTTTCCGATTTTTTGTGTCTTCTTCTTCTCTGACACTATTGGTCCTACGACCATGAAACTTGGGACTTATGAAGAGCTTGATCTGAACATGTGCATGTCACTTTTTATTTTCGTCTTTGATTTCGTTTTCTTTGTTAAAACGCCATGTGAAAAGAGTGTATTTTTTGCAAGTAAATGCGTAGCATTTAACGACAGCACAGAATACATATTTGCCCAGGGAGCTTTGTGCGAACTCTCACTGCGTAAAGAAAACTTTAAGTCAACAACAACCAAACACTACTCGGCTTATAAGACGTATTCAAGCTGTGTTGTTTGCAATATATTGTAGTAGACCCCGTTTTTATATATGTATTTTATATTATATTTGCAGTAATTTATGGGTATTTTTGTTTAGGGAGGTAATCGCAATTATCCCGAGTAAGTGTCACAGAGTTCTCAATCGCGTGTTGTATTCAATTCATAATTACACCCGTGTCACCGAACTACTCAATTGTATTTTTGTACTCAGGTGTCAGCGGGGTTCTGAACTGCGTATTCTACTCAGGGTTGAGTTGCGGCGGTGAGAAATTGCAATTACCCATGAGTAACCGCTGAGTACGTGTCACGCTGTGCTCAGTCTTGAGTTGAATTTCGTGTCAAATTATCGGTATAAATAGGGCTGTTTTTCTAGGGGTTATCATTCATCAAAACCGCGCTTATAGTTAACAGTCTCGAGTTGTTTGCCATACGATTTGAGCTCACTAAAATAAGGATAATATTAGAAATAACATAACAGTCACTCGGGATAAAACTTGGATAAATTACGGGTAGTTTATGGACATTTCTCGCTTTAGAGTGACTTCAAAATTTAGAATTAAACTGTGTTGCAAATAAGGATTATTTAAGCGCGTCCGAAGAGCTGTGAAAGGTTGGTTTATTTTGTTCTCTGTATATAGGAATAACTTTGAATATTATTTTGGAACATGCCAGTAATTAGGATGTTCGTTATCTCTTAAAAGTAAATAAAGTACAGAAACTATGACAGTAATTTTTGCAGTAATGTTGACCTCCGGCAAGCTTCAGTGTAGTGATTTTAGGTCGCAAAATGTCACTTGTTTACAGATGTGTTTTGCGCTTGCCGGTAGTTCAAAAGGTTAATGATAAGCATAATGGTACGCTAGTCTGCGATGGTCGGAAATCGGAGACGCGTTGGTCTCGATTCTCCTGAGAAATAAACATAATAAAAGATGCATGTTTAAAGTTATTAAAAGTAATATTTTCGCGTCTGGTTATTTATATTATGTAAAGATATTTACGGAGAAATTATTTAGAGAGATTATGTCACTAATTCAGAGGTATATTTGGGGACTATTTTCTCGCGTAGGGTTTCCTGACTCCGCCGCCTCTCGGCCAATCAAAATCAAGTCACGTGTTAAATTATACCGCGTTTAGGGTTTATAAGGGCATGTTTTAGACAAGTTAAGCAGAATTGAGCTGGGTCTCAACGAGTTCAGATAGCCGGAGAAAGCAAAGCGAAAGCCATAGTCTTGCTTGGTTGGACCAAGCAGAGAGCTATACGACTTCTGGAAAGTCGTGTTTGGTGATTTCGGTGCTTTTCTTTGGTTAAGCGGTGCCCTGTGAGACTTTAGATCTCTTCACCAATTGACAAAGAACTCAAAATTTTAGGTTAAGTCAGGAATACGTCGGCACGAAATATCGTGTTTCTGAACTTCTTCAATTGAAAGGTGCCCTGTGAGGCTCGTGATCTCTTCACTTCTTGGCGTTGCCAGTCATTTAGTGCCCTGTGAGACAAAAGACCTCTTCACCTATCAATTGAAGCTGTTCCCCAAGTTAGGCTAATTCCTAAATTGAGAGGTGCCCTGTGAGGCTCGTGATCTCTTCACTTCTTGGTGTTGCAACCATTGAGTGCCCTGTGAGACACCTGACCTCTTCACCAATCAATTGCAGGAATTATTCGATTAGGATCAGTTTAGCTGCGAGGTGCCCTGTGAGGCTTGTGATCTCTTCACTTCTTGGCGTTGCCATTCATTTAGTGCCCTGTGAGACACTCGACCTCTTCACCAAACGGCGAGGCTGTAGGGTTAGGGAACGGTCCCAAGGACCGATCGGGAGTTAGGACACGTTATAGGAACAGTGAGGACACGCTAGGATCGGCCAGGGCCATTTAGGACCAGGGAGGGTCAGCACGCCCTATTACAGCATCTGGTCTGAATACATAGTTGAGAGTAAATGTGTAATCAGTTTAATGTGTCCCTGAACATTTCCCAACCCCTGTTATTTATAGTTTAAGATTATACCAATAAAATTTATACATTTGTTTTAAGAGTTGCTTATTCTGCTGAGAGGCAGTAGCTTAACCTTCTACTTCACACAGTACCTATTCACAAACAAATACAAAAAAAGACACAGTTTGTTACAATATTATTCAAGAAATAACCCACTGAAGGAAGTATTTTTGCGTTTTAATTTTTATCAAGTGTTTAGCATTTCGCTAGCGGAATGAGCTTCTCGTTAAAGATTACTTTATCTTGTGAAATTTCTATGCAGGGTATAACGTTTACCAGAAACGCGTTTTTTAACAGCTGTGTGGCAAATGCGCAGACCAACAGTAAAATTAACCAAAGAAATGCTTCAACATTGTTTCTAAGTTTGCATTGTAAGTGTGGTAACGTTTCGAAATTATGCTGGTAAACAAAACATATTAATCACATTTTTTGATTAATTATTGTCACTAGTAGAAAACAGCAATATTTGCGCAGTGCATGCAAGGGATAAATAAGCACAGCCATATCTGTAGCATTGAAACACCCCAGCATTGAAACACCACATGGGCTGTTTCAATACAACAGTGCCAAGTAACTGCGCATTTTCCAAAAAAAAATGTTGAAAAGTACTCCGCGTCCGAAGAAAAAGAGAGGCCCCAAAAATGGCATGTACTTCCCAAGTGGTGGGGTGTGTCTAGTTTTAGATCTATGATTGCAATAACGTGTGTTATATCTGTGCTTCTACTCATAAACATATAATTTGGAAATGGATATTTAACACTTGACAAGCCTTTGGCTTGCAAGGGTTATATGAATTTCTGCGATCAAAATTCGTCCTTTTTTTTCTTCTTGACAGTTTTTTCCGATTTTTTTTGTGTCTTCTTCTCCTCTGACACTATGGGCCCTACGACCATGAAACTTGGGACTTATGAAGAGCTTGATCTGAACATGTGCATATCACTTTTTATTTTCGTCTTTGATTTCGTTTTCTTTGTTAAAACGCCATGTAAAAAGAGTGTATTTTTTGCAAGTAAATGCGTAGCATTTAACGACAGCACAGAATACACGTTTGCTCAGTGAGCTTTGTGCGAGCTCTCACTGCGTAAATAGACTAGAAGCTCATTCCGCTAGCGAAATGTTAAACACTTGACAAAAATTAAAACGCAAAAATACTTCCTTCAGTGGGTTATTTCTTGAATAATATATTGCAAACAACACAGCTTGAATACGTCTTATAAGCCGAGTAGTGTTTGGCTTTTGTTGACTTAAGGTTTTATTGACTGACCAGGCAGTGTTATCTATTTGCGCAGTGAGAGCTCGCACAAAGCTCAGCAACTGTGTTCTGTGTTGTGCATTAAATGCTACGCATTTACTTGCAAAAAATACACTCTTTTCACATGGCGTTTTAACAAAGAAAACGAAATCAAAGACGAAAATAAAAAGTAACATGCACATGTTCATATTAAGCTCTTCATAAGTCCCAAGTTTCATGGTCCTAGGGCCCATAGTGTAAGAGAAGGAGAAGACACAAAAAATCGGAAAAACTGTCAAGAAGAAAAAAAAGGACGAATTTTGCTCGCACAAATTCATATAACTCTTGCAAGCCAAAGGCTTGTCAAGTGTTAATAACAAGGCGTATGCCTGATCAGTCAATAAAGCTTTAAGTCAACAACAACCAAACACTACTCGGCTTATGAGACGTATTCAAGCTGTGTTGTTTGCAATATATTATTCAAGAAATAACCCATTGAAGGAAATATTTTTGCGTTTTAATTTTTGTTAAGTGTTTTACATTTCGCTAGCGGAATGAGCTTCTAGTTCAAATTAAATTTGACACTCAGCGTTTTGGGGTGAAATTTGAAAGGCTCTCCGCATTTGCTTAAAAAAGAACATTTTTCAATAAGTATGGTGACCTATTTGTACACGAGTGCCCCCCTCTCCCCCAGTGGTTGATGCTTTGTTGTTACGAATGTGTGTGTGTGTGTGTGTGTGTGTGTGTGTGTGTGTGTGTGTGTGTGTGTGTGTGTGTGTGTGTGTGTGTGTGTGTGTGTGTGTGTGTGTGTGTGTGTGTGTGTGTGTGTGTGTGTGAGGGAAGGATAAGGGTGGGAAGTTGGTCAATTTGGCATGTTACGAGATGCACACCATAGCCATAATAAATTCAGCATAAGCGCTTCAATAGTAAATTCTCTAAGACTGAGCAAATAATTTTGATCGATATCTCTTTTAACTAGTTTCGTTAAGCAAGAAGAAGTGTCATTAAGAAAAAAATAATATCACTCTTGTTAGCGAATGAAAGTGGTAACTAACTATTGAATAAATCACATGGTAGTTAAGTGTTCTCTGTCCGCTTGTTGTTTCGTTTTCGATCCTTTTGATATTATTTCTTTAAAACTTATCAGTGTAAACGGACACAAACAATTGTCGATTTTGATTTAGTCCATATACTTATCAAATCTGTGCCTATCATTTAGTAAATGTTTGGACATGTTTTGTTGTAGAATGTGAATTAGTGAAGTAAAATAGTTCGAACACGTTTCGTGAGATACGAAATGTTACTAACTTCTCACTGAACTTGACTTAATTTTAAGCCACCTCCGCATTGGCTCAAAGTGAGCCTGATAGTCTAGACTAATTTTGAGCTTAAGTTTTACTTCTTGAACAAGCAAATCTCAATTTGAGCGTAAGTTTGAATTTGAGCGACGATACTGAATACTGACAATGTACAGGTCAACCCACCCCACTCACCCCCTTCCCAATGCTGTTAAGGCAAGGGAGTGAGAGAGGTTAGGGGTGAGGTAATTTGTTAGAAATCACTACATTTTAGAAACAACTCTATTTTGTTTTTATTTTCATGATCGAAACGTGAAGCAAAAAACAAAAGGATTTTCTATCAAGAAATACAATGCGTGAGGACTGGAGCAGCATTTGCATAAAGAAGAGCCACACTGTGCATTACATAAATGATGTGTGCTTTATTTACACACGCCAAATACGCTGAGCATGGTGAACTGCTTGTGTTGGCTTTATAAGAACGACGTGTGGATGCAAAATCTTACCTAATCAGTTTAAATACACTGAAAATTTACATAAATTCAAATAAATTATCAACTTCAGTTACGCCCTATCCTGGATGAGAGTCGGGGTGGGTGGGTGGGGGGGGGGGGGGGAATGCCGTTTTATGGGGTTAAAGAGTAAGTAGCAAAACTATGTGTTTTTTCTGGGGAGGTTTCAAACTGGCAAAAACGTTTCTAAGAAAGGTTTCAGAATCTGAAAAAGAAACAACAAAAAATTATTTAAAAAATATTAATTTTTTGCCAACTGGTTCATTGTTCGCCTCTGAGAACTAGGTCTCGTTTTGTTTGTGATACAAAGCAGTTTACATCAGCACGCCCTTTCAATAGAACTGGCAGCTGTCAAATGCAGTGCTTGTCTGTCCTACTGGGTTCCAACGAGCGTGAATAATTATTATTATTGAGTAAAAGGCACCTGGCACAAGTCCAGAAGCATTTTTTCTGGTATGAAAAAGAGAGAAACTCAACGTAGATTTACGTATCACGAAAAACTGAAGGGGTTTTCCCTTGGTAATACCAACTGCGGGTTAGAGCGGGGGTGGGGTGGGGGTGATATGTGTTACAAGGTGTGCCCAGGAAACGGATATGGGCAGGGAATTATTTGGGGGCTATACACGATTCGCGTGGATTGCCAATTTCGTACCAGGGCAACGAGAGAGGATTCTACAAGCAAATCCGTATGGGTTTGAATACAGTTCCTGATAGTAAGCAGGGAATGTACCACCCGCCTTCTTTCGTCTTTCGGCCACCCTTTAAAACGAGTGCCTCCCCCCCCCCCCCCCCGCCCCAGCGAGCGGTCAATCTGAATATCAGCTGTATTAAGCACTATTGCGTAACATCCCTGTAATAGGTATTGTACCACGGTTCTTCACCTTTTCATTATTATTTAAATGAAGAGAAGGTTCTGGAAAGGAGGAAGGTATAAATACGCAGCAAGTCCCCCTGTTAGGCATTCAATGTGATAGCTTCGCTGTGTGACCGAACAATCGCTGTTAGCTTCAGTGTATTTAAAGTACAAAGACTGGAATAATAAAAAAAAGCGATGTCGGTGTTAAGTAACGCAGCTCTTGAAAGCTACTATCGAGCCGAAGTGGAAATGCGGCGGGAAGTAACGAAAGCTGCCGTGGAACACGTCATACCTATTGTGACAAGAATAATGGACTATATCAACAAGAAGGACCCGCGCTTCGATAAGAACCTGTACTGCGTTGGTAGCCAGTATCAAGGACTCAAGGTCAAGCGAGCCGATGAATTTGATTTCAGCGTTCCGGTTTTGGGATTGCCCAAACTGCAATCGAGTGCATCCACACCACGCTATTACAATTTCAATCGGCCATTTGAGCAGGATTTAGACACCTTACCGGATGACCTGAAAATTGTCAAGACCACTGCCCCGCTCCCTCCTCCACCGACGGGTTATCACACGATTCATGTGGAGCAGTCGTATAAAGACCTGGCGTACGATGGTGATGTGATTCCCTTCCTTGTTAAACAAGCGTTCAAGAAACTGCTTCAAGAGGCAATACGAAGCCTTTATCAGGGTAAGAGTTTGCACAAACTGCTTCCGTTTCCGTGAGGGGTCGGAGCACTTGGTATCATATGTGCTACCATGGGTGCCCCCGCCCTCCCCCCCCCCCAAAAAAAAAAACCCGCAGAGACAGGGGATACTTTTGGACTCGGTCCGCGTGTTGAGGCAATTTCTTTAAATAAAAAGGGGGAGGGGGTAATTTTCTTTCAGTATTCCACAAAAAGGGAGGGGGGTCCGTTCAGAACTGTATTCGGCGTTTGGTTCACAAAGGTATTATTTCAGTCGTGGACACGCATGGTAACCAGTTGGTACGTGAGTGCCCGCCCGGTTCTATTTTTCTCATTGTTAATGCTTAATTCAAGGTACCGTGTCCGGGGGATGGGATGAGGCCATGATTTGAAGGTATCTGCCCCTCCCAGGGATTCACATCATCTGCAACCCCCCCCCCCCCCCCCCCCCCTGCATAAATTCCTCTTCCCGAAGCTATTCTCGGAGTTATTCTTTGCCGATATTTACTAAAACTCCCTTTCCTGCTATGAAAGGTAAAAGAACAGTTCCAAGCCAATGAAATATGTAACTATTTGCAACACCAACCTCCCTTTAAAACTATTTCTGAAAGGCTTGATTACGATTATTATCAACACTGTTCTTAAACAATGTTCTAACAAAAAGGGAGGCAAAGGGAAAGGATCCGGTCACGCAGTATTCTAGTTAACGTTTAGTGAGAAAAATATCCCTTGATTCATTTAGAGGATAGTATTTAGTCATATTTAGAATCATAGTTTAATCATGCGTTCTTTTCTATTTTGGCAGGAGATCAAAAAGATAAACCGCGGCTGGCGCGAAAAGCGAATGGGCCAGCGCTAATGCTTCGCATTCCATTCAGCCATGGAAGTGACCCGGATATGGAGGAAATCAGCGTTGATCTCTCCCCTTGTCTTCCCACTCAGCTCGAGTTCACAGCGTACATTGGGTGGCCCCGACGCACCCAATGGCCAGACAGTGAAAAAGTGGCCAGTATTCAGCGCGTTGGTATCAATTGTAAAGCAAAGAAAGCATTTTATTGGATGAGGTGTTATGCCAACTGCGAAAAAGAACTTCTACTCGACATCGACAAAGATGGCGGATGTAGGAAAAAATGCCATCGCATAATGAAGAGGGTCCGCGAACATTTCTGGTGCACATCCAATAAACCGGGAGTCTCTTCCTACATTGTCAAGGTGTGTGCTTTGTTTTTGCTAAATTTATAAAAGATAATACACAAGGGACGGGTCGTAACTCAATGGTCGAATGCTGGAGCGATAACCCGCAGGTTGCGGGTTCGAGTCCGGTGCCAATCCGTCAGTCTTTACGACACTCGAATTTAAATGTTTTAAACTTTCCTTTCAAATATATAACATAAACCGACTTGGCTTAAGGTCGCGAGTTAAAATGTTAGTCTAAAAATAAAAGGAAAGAGATTTGCATGATTTTTCTTGTCCAAATTTATTGAAATCTACGCCGAGCTCTCATGATTTTTCTTTGTTTTTCTTCTTTTTTCGACCCCCCCCCCCCCTTTTCCAAAAAAGTGATCGTATACTGCAATTTCTTTTGACATTTTTTGTAATTTCACTAGTAGATATTTTGGCTGAATATTGCAAGCACACCCAAACATTGGCAAAATTGTAGCCAATTTTCAAAACAAAAAATTTGAAATGCTAAGGCTTCGCGTGTTTTCGCCAAGTCGATGTTAAATGGGACAGAACTCTTTTCTGTGCTTTGGGGGACTTCCTTTGGTAGAGTAACTCTCAATTATTTCTTGATTACCAGTAACATTTTGATTGGTAAATCCACACAGCCGTACAAATCGCTCTTTCAGTATCAAAAACGTCACTCTTCGGAATGGGGGGGGGGGGGGGCGGGGGGGGGGGGAAGGGGCTTATCTGAAAAAAAAAATTACAACGGTCAACCGGCAAATGTAACCACCTTACAAGCAGGATCACTTTACAGTAATGTTGTTCTGTGTGTGATGAAGTATAGAAAAAAACACACAGGCCAGAAATCAAGTCAGTTCAGGGCGTTTGTTAGTGGTTGCACTGTCTGTCATAAAAGACCCCTGCATGTTGTTTTTATAAAAAAAAAATAATCGCCTTGTCAATTCAGTTCTCGGTTATTCTCGATTTTCTTTAAGCAAAATCTTCTACCATAAACCTTCTGAAACTATCATTTTCTGAAGTGAAACGTCCGCGTATTATTTTTTACAGAATATTCTGCTGTGGGAATGTGAGGCTTACCCGAACACATCAGACTGGGCACAGGACAAGCTCGCCGAGCGGTTTATGAGCATGGTTCAACGACTTCTCCGCTGTCTCGCCGAGAAACGAGTCCCACGTTACTTCGAACCTGCCTTCAATCTTCTAGCTTTTGATAATCCAACCCGAAAGGAAAATTTAAAGCTGGAGACTCAGAAAATTCAAGCATTCCACGCCAACCCCATGCTGTATCTAAGTAAAATCAATGTTAAAGGGGCATAAGAGTAAGTCACAGCCGACAATCAGTTTGAATCATTCACTTTCAAACCTTTGACGAGAAAAATGTTAAATGTGATTACTTTTATGCACATGGGAGTATGCGCATGGGGGTATGCGTTATTCAGAATCCTTAATTTAATTTTTAGTTCGTTTGGTGCTCTTCGCAGAGTAAGGAAACTGGTCACATTCTAACTTCATGTTTATGCATTAATCAACAAAAAAGTGAACAATTCTTTTAAGTGTCAGTTAAGGATCCAGTTTTGATCCAGCCCTGTCACTGAGTGAAGAAATTTTGTGTCTAAATTGATGCAAAAAAAAAAAACATTGGGGATTCTGCGATTACTGTAACTATTTATAGAACAAATTTGACCATTGTTACTACAAGACATACAGCTGGACCTCGGACCTCCGCTTTTTTTTTTAATTTTGTTATTTAAGCGGTTCGGTATTGGCAACTCTCAGATGTTCAACATGTTTATTTTAAAAAAACGAACCTGCATATTTCGGATACTTTTCATGCTTACTGTAACAAATAATAAAACGAATGATTGCAGTTAACCGAATGACACAAACTGTGAAATATCAAGTCGCAGATTATTTAAAATTAACTACAGAAGGAGAAATATATGAAAATAAATCTTAGTGTGTGAAATTTATATACGTATGTACTTGTTTAGTTTATATACGCATGTACTTGTTTAGTTTATATACGCATGTACTTGTTTAGTTGCAAAAGGTAGAGGGTAAACTTTTCACATGTATATCTGGCAAATGATTAAACAGATCCAAACAACAAAATAGTCACATTAATTTGTTTCTAAAATGGTCAACAAAGTGAGAAGTGGGATTTACAACTTTATGCAGTATCAACACGGGGACAGTTTATCTGAAAAATAATAAAGACCCCCCCCCTCCCATCCCCCACCGCAACTACCCCATACTGGCATAATGAAATCCTTATCACAAAAGCTCCAGAGGTAGTGTTTGGGTTTAAAAAATGAAGTGGTATCAGGCGTTCGATCAATAGCTACTTGATGCTACCATGTCATGTGATAAGTCATCATGGTGATATGCTGCTTCATGTGTGAGAGATATAATATTTATTAACAACTAGCTCGCACTCAAGTAAGTGGGCATGTAATTAAGTCATAAGGCGAGAGATCTGGCGGTATATTTGTACAAAAAATCAAAACGTTTATTTTTTTCTCGCGTTCATTTGAATGGCCTCCCGGCAATTTTCTTATTTGGTCGTTAGTTTCCTTTAATTAGCCACTCAACCTTTACATTTCATATATTGACAAAACAGAATTTATGATTTTAGGAACAAAGTGCCAAACAGATAAGATCAGGTTTAACTCTATAACTGTTGACGGAGAAGATATTTTAGCAAGTTCGCACGTTCGTGATTTTGGCGTCCTCCTAGACCCTGAACTCAAAATGACCAATCAAGTAAACCGACTTGTGAAGATCTGCTACTGCAATATTCGAGAGATTTGGTCCATCCGTAAATATTTAACTCGTGATACTACACGCACGTTAGTGCAGTCCATGGTCACATTGCACATTGATTACTGCAATAGTCTCCTGTATGGCATGCCTGAATACCTATTAAACAAGCTACAAAGGGTTCAGAATGCTGCAGTACGGCTCATCCTCGGTCTCAAACGATATGATCACATCACGGGAGGGCTTAAATTTCTTCATTGGTTGCCAATACGCTATCGGATCCTGTATAAAATTGCCACGATAACCTTCAGAGCAATTCACCATGGCTCTCCTGAATATACTCGGAACCTACTTGTGCTACGTAATTCAAACCGAACAAGATCTACCCGTTCATCCAAGGATAATATGTTGCTTGAAAGTCCGAAAACTAGTCTGAAATCAGGTGGTGATCGATCGTTTGTTGCTGCATCTCCTGCTGTATGGAATAGTCTCCCGGAATACCTCAGAACAATGCCGACTATTGACACCTTCAAGAAACATCTCAAGACACACTATTTTAAATTACCTTTTCCAGATTCTTAGGCACAGTTTAAAAACGTCTGTTATTGGTTTGGACACGTTTTTCTTTTCATTAGTATTAGTCACTTAACTCTAGTCAATGCCAAACTAAATATCTGCTCTACTGCCAGATTTTACTTTTTTTAAGCAATATCTATATTTGCATTTTACTCATATTTATTTATTTGTATCTTTTTTATTTTTTTTATTTATTTATAAATATTTATAATATATTTTAGTGTAGTAATATCTCCCTTAGGCTCTATGTGAAGCGCTTAGAGCATTCACTATGAATTAGCGCTATATAAGAGTTGAGATAATAATAATAATAATAATATTATTATTTTACTATTTATTCCGCGGTCTTTAGTTTTGCCATAACTTTTTTGCGCACCATAATTAAACCTCTTGTGTTTTAAAGAATGTTTGTCTAAACATGCGTTTTATAAGAAATTCATAGTGACTTGGCTGACATAAAAAGTGATTCGCGAAATAATTAAATATTTTCTTGTCCATTAATTTTACATAAATACCATAGCGAAATGTTGGAGCGCGAAATATGCCGCCATAAATAAAGGAGTCACAAAAAAAGTTCCTTAAAAATATAACCCTGAAGGTATATTTGTCCCAAAAAATAATAATGAATTACACTACGTGTTTATTTTTTTTCACGCGATCATTAAAATGTGACAATTTCTATTGCCGCACAATATATTTTACATATACATTTTACACATTTTAATTACTATTTATTCGCGCTCTTTTACTTGGTCATGATTTTTTTCGTGCGATATAATTACACATAAAATCTGTTTTGCAGAACGCCCGTGAACATGCGCCTTATCACGAGTTTGATTGTTGGATATCACATCTTTTCGAATAGATTTCTTAATTTTGAAGTGCGAAAAAAATTCATTACGCGGAGCGTAAAATTAATGCATGTCAGTGCAAATTCTGTAATTTATTTTCAGAATAATAAAAACCACGTGCAGAAAATAGTGTTGTGGCAGATGGCATAAAAGTGGTTCGCGAAAGAATTAAATGTTGTCTGGTATATTAATTGCACATAAATAACAAAGCGATACAGAATGGTGGGGCGCGAACATCTTGAAACTGTAGCACAATTAACCCACTGTCGTTCAACAGTAATACAACGCAGCCATATTAATTTGTGGTATTTAACCTTAAAGAATTTTATTATAAGCTTCATTTTCTTGCATTCTGTATAGTATTTTACATGTAAAGTTACATTGCGAGAAATCAAGCATGGTTGAATGGTTTTGATAACGCTGAAGAACTCACAGGGATGGGCCAATTGCTATCACAACAAATACAATGCGTGTCCAAAAATCCGAAGGAAGAGGGGGAAGGGGGTAATTTTCATTCAGTATTCCGCGTTTCCGATAAAAAGGGGTTCTTTCGGAATTATACTCCGCGTCTGATTAAAAAGGGGATATTTTTTTCCAAACTTAGCACTCCGCGTTTAGGGGTCCTTTTAAACAGTTATGGACAGGCATGGTAACCAATTTGCACATGAGTGCTCCCAACCTGCCGGGGGAGAATTAAGTTGTGACATTAGAGATAAA